>JBAKBP010027925.1:0-29378 GCA_037953745.1 Lithodes maja | reverse complement strand
CATGCACAGACATCAGCCTTGACCCCAGGCCACCAGAAAAACCTGCCCAATGCCGCCAATGATTTTGTTACCCCCAAATGACCCGCCACCGGCACATCATGCGCCAGACACAATAAGGACTCTCTATACTTATTTGGAACAACCACCTGGTCTACTACCCTCGCACCGCCCTCCCACTTCGATTTGGGGTCTAGAAATCTGCGGTACAATATCCTGTTGAGCCTAAAGAAATCTCCCGGCTTCGCATCCCCATCTTCCTCCAACTCTATGGCACCATTGCTATAACGAGCTAGGCTAGCGTCTTGCAGCTGCTGCTCACTAATGTCCCTGGGCGTCAATGCATCAAGATGGTTTTGTAATAAGACATTACCCCGGCTAGTAGGCTCTACTGCCTTAGTGGCTCTCGCTACAGCTCTTGCCTCACGCGAAGTCTTACCCAACTCTGCCTTGTTACACACCATATCTGGGCCAGAGTCAACTCCCGTGTTTATTATAGGTCCAAGTACCGAATCACCGAGAAGTGCAGCAGAATCAATGTCCCTTTTCCTGCCCTTAGCAACCTTCTCCTGATCCTTCCTCCACTGTCCCCGAGGTTGAGTGCTAGGCTGTGCAGGAGCCGCAGAGCGAGATCGGGTTACCACACAGGCCATCTCATCCTGTTGGCACCTCCCAACCCATTCCCGATTCTCACCATCCACGTCGGCCGCCCTCTCGGCAACGACTAAGGGTGGAGTCCCGGAAGTGGGCACCGCAAAGTCGTTGCCGAGAAGAAGGTCGACGCCCTCAACTGGCAAACACTCAACGATCCCTACATCCAGCTCCCTGCACACCTCTCCCACTCTCAACTCCAACCTCACAAGTGGGTATGACCTCGTAGCATTTATACCCTGCACCACAACAACTCTGGCCGCATTTATCGGTTTCCCTGTGAAGTTCCTCAACAAAGTTTGCGAAGCCCCCGTATCCCTCAGCAAGTCAACCCTCCGTAGTTCACTCCCCCAGCTCACAAACCCGTGTCCCCGATGGTTACAGAAAGTGTCCCGGACAGGTGTCGAGCCTTCCGTACGCTTCTTTACCGCGTGTGCCTCAGCTGCTGACAACCTACCCCGGGCAGTTGCTGCAGCCTTCAGAGACACACCGATACTGTGAACCAATGACACCGGCTTAGCGGGAGTGTTACTAGGGCACTCACGTGAATAATGGCCTAGCTTCTGACATTTGTAACATTTCACATCCCCAATGGGCTTCTTCCCTTGTGCGGGCGAAGAAGGGGCCTGACCTTTAGTAAACGGGAGAGGCTTGTGTTTGTAGGTGTCATTAGGTGCAATGCATTTAGTGTGGTTATGTGTGTCATAGGATTTGTTATTATCGAAAACTCTGGTGGGTGGGGTATAGCGCCCCTTCTGCCCTGACTCAGCCCTCTGAGCGGCACCGCAACCACGAATCAATGATAATCTGAAGTCTGCCATCTTGGCAGCCTCCTCTACTGTCTTGGGAAATTTTTCCTTAATGTTCAGCGTTAGATCGGTTCCAGTACATTTGTAAAACTGTTCCAGATAGAAAAGTTGCTTAATTTCCTCAGCCGACTCTGCGTGCTCGGACCGAAACCAGTTATTACATGCATCTGTTAAGTCCCGTGCGTGCTCCATAAAACTGACGTCGCTCTTCTTATTCACGCCACGGAACTTCAATCTATAAGTTTCGGGTTGCAGTTCGTAGGCCCGGAGCACAGCCTCCTTCACCAGTCCATACACTACACTCTCGTCCAGTGACAGTGCATCGTAGGCTTTCAACCCCTTACCCACTCGACGTGATGAAACTAATGCTGCCCATTTAACCTCCGGCCAGTCATACTCACGACACTTCTTTTCAAAACGAGCAAAAAACTCAGTCACTGCTGTCTCATCAAATGCGGGTACCAACTTAATTAAATGCGAAAGTGAGTCTGTAACCCGGTGCCCACCACCGAGATGACGCCCCGTGGTCTCTACTCTAGACTTCTCGACATCCATTTCAGCCTGGTACCTGGTTGCATCCTGATTGGCTTGGATTCTAGCAACCTCTATGCGTTCTATACTAGCCTGTTGTATCTGAGTCTCCTGCAGCTTAAACTTAGCTAGTTCTAGCTGAAATAACATCTCAGGAGACAGGCCTGGGGGGGGAGAGCACAAAATGGGGGATCCACACCGAGACGTGTTTACGGGTAAGCCAGCTTGCCCTTGAGAACCCTCCTGCTGCATCGTGCTAAGACTCGCTGGCTGAGGGCCCAGCTCAGGGGTAGAGTGGAATGGAGGCTTGGAGGGAACCCCCCAAGACCCCACTCCACCCACCGCCCCATCGCCATCACCCAACAAACATGCCACCAAATTCTTCTTGGGCCAACTGTCAGGATAGTCCCGCCCCAAAACCGTGGCTAAACAGCGAAGACCGTAACAATCAATAGCCTGCAGGCGCTGTTCGGTCAAAGGTGTCTGCAAAAATGCCCGGGCATCCCTCTCTCCACTTATAACACTCCCCCTCCCTAAACATCTGTTGTACTTGCTGGTTACTAGGCTGTACCGTGTTATCCTCCCCCGTAAATGATGAGTCATTAGACATAGTGCTGGTTATACAATTGCTGTTCATAAAAAAAAAGAAGTGCTTATTACTAATTGCAGTCTCGACTCACAAAATGTTAAAGATGCTTGAATGACTCTACTCTAGACACCCCCAACGAAACAATCTGCAAGTCCACCAATACAATAATGACACAATAAAAATTCCTCCAATATGCAAGAAAATTCTAGCCAGCTCTACTAGGTAGCATAGAATAGTTCTCCAAAAAACATGTGATAGGATACTACTGAATCTTGTGCAAGGTCGCCATTTTGTTACGGCTGGATCGGCAATACATATTCGGGATTCTTGATCGTAGGACAGAAATGGCTTATGTGACAACGACACGCTCGATTCCAGTCCCAAATACTATATGCTCCAGACAACAAAAGCACCAACGCCCTACAGAGTTATCGTCTATGGTAACGAGGTACCTTAACTCGGCGAAAGTGTACAACAGGGGTAGGCTATGAGGCTAAACTCCCTCAGACATTTATAGGTTACGTAATTACTAAAGAAATGCAATACTCAAGAAACTACGTTAATATTAAGCCTCTAATAATGTAGAATAGAAGCAGGCTAAAGGTATGACAGTGAAATGCTAAATGACAAATGTACACGCCTATTTGAAAGCGCGTGCACTAGAATAACTGTCCCCTACTAACATGCACTAGCATGTAGCATACAAGATGTTCATGATCCAGTAGATACCTAATAATACACATGGAAGGAACATAAACAGTAGTCACTTATTGTAATAATGAATCTATACTTGGAATAACTAAAAGGTTGCAGGCAACAGTACTGCGCCGGTAGCCTACTACCGCATAGGCTACTTCGCTTCTCTCACTCTGTCTCCCCTCTGAGTCCGTATGCGCCCTACGCAATAGAACTCCGGAAACAGCAGCAAAACGACAGTGCAGTTAATTGATACATGAAAGTATTAATAGTGTTGTCTAGTGTGTGAGTAATGTGTATTGTAAAGTGTTACATACATAAACTTAAAGAGAGCTGCAATGCATAGTAAAATAAAGATATAACCCACTCATCATCCCCATGTGTTCTAGCTAGCAGGCCAAGTCACAGGAACAACGAGTCCCAGCACCGAAAGCGAGAACCCAGGAAAAGACTGTAGAGAACACAAGGACAGATAAATTACGTTACTCTACTATACCGGCACTACGAGCGAGCTGTAGTCTCTGGTACTGCACTCGCTCCTGGCTCGGTAGGCAAATCAAGGCTAAGTCCTCGCCCCTCTACAGACAACTCCTGGGCATGGTCGGGCTCTTACACATGGCACTAGTCTAGTCACAAATTGGATGATGAGCTGGGCATATAACTCGTGAACATGTAGAACGTTCACCAACTATCCTCATCAAGAAGATCGCTGTTCACATTAACCCCTTAAATCTAATACATGTAAATATATGCTTGTCCTAAGAGTAATACGAGAGGTGAGTGCTGAAACTCCTTTAGGACCTCAAGGGAAGGGTATGCATTTAAATAGAGAGAAGAATGAAATGAGAGTAATGTCGTCAGAGAGAAAGAGTGCAACCGTGAGAAATTGGGAGAGAGGGCAAGGGATGTTAGAATCTCAAAGGTTCTAGGCAACCTGATCCTGGAACACACAGCGAGCCTCCAGGCAATGTGCAGTACGACAACATGGGCAACCCAGGCAGCATATGCAGGCGGCAATGTACTACCAACCCTGTCGCACCTAGCTATAAGTGCAGGGCTGCCAACCGGTCCATACGTCTGGCAACCACCCCCCCGGCAGCGCGGCGCATTGCTACCCTCTCGCTCTGAAGTCTAACTCACTCTCTCTCTCTGAATTCCTATTGTCTTATCTATCAACTTCTCTATTGATACTACATATTAAATGGAAGGTCTCGACATGGCTCAAAACAAAACCCACCACTGGTTAGCACATGACGAGACCTTTGCAGAGATACAAAGAACATAGTTATACGTTGTCACACTCAATATAAGCAGCCAGCACGGCACAGCGGCACCGCACCGCGGCGGCACAGTGGAGTACCAAGGAGTACAATCAGGTTAAGTTGCCACGCACTGGGTGCGTCACAAAGGTCTGACCGGTATGAAGGTCACAATATTGACATAGGGGTACACTGTACCGGCTATGGTACACCAGGTACTCGTTATATTAATAGTGGATTGTGTTGAGGGTTGTAGATAGTGCCTGGAGCCAAAAAATCATTAACTTGCTATAGGAGGTCTGGCCGGTATGGAGGTCACAATATTGACGTAGGGATACACTGTACCGGCTATGGTACATCAGGTACTTGTTATATTAGTAGTGGATTGTGTTGAGGGTTATCGTATAAATACGATAGAATATGACTTTTGTGATCTCGTATGTCTATGTGACGTCACGATCTCTCCTACAACACGACGTAGGACGAGTAGATCGTATATTATAAGATTGTAAATAAGTTAAGTTATAAAAGGCCTAATATGCTATTAAGCAATATTGCCATGGTCTTATGTAGTATATATGAATTTATCATATACATATTAATATAATTTATCGTATAGAGCAACCTAAATGCGGTACGATAATTTGGGCTCCTGGCGGTTTGCCAAGGCAGCAAGGTGTGCTTTTGAGGTACACAAGAGCCTTCACGAACACCAACCAGTTAACATCTAATTTTTCCGCCCTCAGTTGATCGAGCTTTTGTGCCTCTATCACAATACACATACAGCAATACACTCAGCTACACCATCACGACGCTCTCATCGACATCATGACTGACTGATAGATAAGCATAAATTATAATAATCATGTCCATTCCCATGTAATCATTTATTCTTTCTTTATCTTGACTCGAGTCTTGGGACCGAAGTCTCGTTCCCCATTGTCCACCGCCATATTGGGTAAAACGTTCTCCCTTGCCTCATTGCCACGTGGAACTATTGGTGAGTTAATTCCTGGCTAATATTAACCCTTATAACCTTACCCTATAATTAATACATTTATTATGTGAGACCTTTGGATATAAATTAGCTTGTTTCAGATTGAATTCAATTTAGATATAGAGTAGTTTTCATTTAGATTGATTTTATTTGATTCATTATAGCTTAGTAATATTTAACTTCCATTGATAGTTTACCACATTGGTGCCCAGACCCGGGATTTAGCTACCAGTAAGGGATTTTAAGGCAATGAACAAGGGGACATATAACAGGATGCAGGAACAACTCTATGATAAACTGGCAAGGCTACCCAAGCGATGGTTAGAGCCGGAATGCAGGGTCACATCGTTGCACCTGCCCAAGTTCTGCATCCCACCCATCATCTTTCCCCAATAATTTTCTTTTCCGTTTCAGACTTCCTGTGACATATGACCTGACCTAACATTTTTTCTTGTTCAATATGATCCATTAGTAGGTATTGCTATTTAGTGTACTATTGTTTCTCCATAACATAGAAGTCCACCGGTTGGCGTCTCTTAATTAGACTATTATTTGGCCGTTGTCTTTGTAACGTAATATTTAGATACATAGCCTATAGGCTTGCATGCAAAATGGATAAAGACCATAAAGAGATACCGTCTAGTGGGGTGCTAAGCAAAGCCCCTAAAAATCAAAGGGCGGGACTTCAGGGAGTATTAAATAGGCTAATTGTGGACTTAAACACTTTCATCACTACTGCTGATCTAGAGGAATTGGAGGCTAGATTAGATAACGTCCAGGCTACCCACGGTCGTATTACGGCTCTGAGTGAGGTGATTGTGGCTGACATGATAGAGGAGGAAGAGATAGTTACAGAGTGTGATAATCGCGCCCTCTATGACAAACCTGTCTTTAGAGCGAAGCGCCTATTACAGCGTGCTGTCGCAAGTAAGAAGGGAGGCGATAATGAGGCCCATAGAAGGGCTGACCCAAAACATACTGTACACCTCCCAAAGCTCAATCTTCCTACATTTGGGGGCAAGTTAACCGAGTGGTTAGCTTTTTGGGACGTATTTCGATCTACGGTTCATGAATCCTCTTTGGATAATGTCCGCAAGTTTCACTATCTGAAGGGACAAATGGAAGGAGAGGCCTTACATTTAATAAGAGGGTTTTTGCAGTAGTGGGTGGTAGTTATCTTGAAGCGGTACACCTATTAGAGTCCACATACGGGGATAGAGAGCAGTTGAAGATGGCCCATGTCGTTGCCTTGGTTGGGGCTCGCAGAACCACAGTATAAGGATTGATGAGTTGACAAACTTCAGGGCAAATATGGAGTGCCATACTCGATCGGTAGACACCCTAGGGCTTACCACGCAGGAAATGATAGTCATTATCTTGCGTCAGAAGCTTCCTATGGCAATACTTGATAAGGTAAGATCATTTGAGCTGGGGGAATTCAAAACTCAGTTCAGTAAGGAGATCAATAATCTACAGTTGAACAAAGGGAGAATGTATGTGTCGGGAGGGAGTGAGAATGTGGAAAAGAGGGGAACAGTAAGCATGACAGTGGGGACTAAAGTAAAGAAAGAGGGTGCATATAAGAAAACCTGCTCAGATTCTATGTAAGCTATGTAACAACAAACATAAATGGAGTTTCTGCATAAAATACCCAACAAATGAGACAAAACTAGCACAGGTGAAAAGATTGAAGCTATGTGTAGGTTGTCTAAGTGGGGAACATGGTAAGCAGGGACAATGTACTGCTACATACTTAAGGCCCTGTCGGCACTGCAAAGGACATCACTTTGATAAGTTGTGTCCTACTGCAGATAAAGTCAAAGACGTCAAAAATGAGGGTACTACAACTGTGGCACTAGGTAGCACGCAAGACACCACTATATTGCCACAATACAGATTCCCATGGAAGGTAATGACATCAACAAAGTTTGTCGGGTACTTCTAGATCAAGGATCTCAACGTTCCTTTATAAAGAGGTCCGTACTAGTGGGATTGAAGCACCAAATCGTAGGGGCTGAGACTCTTCGATTACAGGGCTTCACAGGGGTTACTGATAAACAAGACTACGAGATAGCGGAAATTTCATATTTCTATCGTAAAAACCGGTACTTTATGACTTGTATCGTAGTAGACACCCTACCAGAATATGTATCTGTGGGTGTGAAGAAGGTGGAACACGCATTACGTAGCAAAGGGGTTAACTTGTCAGATCCCATGGGAAATCAGAATGAGGTGCATGTTCTACTTGGTGTGGATCATTATTATGAAGTAGTATACCCTGGATTTAAAAAGATGTGTGGTGTGATTTTAATCCCCACTAAATTTGGATACTGCATGAGCGAAAAGGTGCATACTACACAGTCAAAGGTCCTGGTCGACACGGTCTCGATATATAGAGTCAATGTAACCGCGGCAGAGGAGTTGGGAAGGGAGGATTCCCAACCTAGTGACCCTAAGATGGCTGCCGAGTTCGACCTGGAACGACTGTGGAGATTGGATCACATAGGCATTAATCCTATGGAGACTGATTATGACCCGGAAGTTGCGCTACAAAGGTTTGACGAATCTGTGTGCTACTGTGCCTCAGACAAGCAATATAAAGTTAGTTTACCCTGGAAGAACAGTGAGATAAGCCTGCCTACCAACTATGGTTTGGCATTAGGTCGCTTGCGCGCATTGCAGCAGAAATTGTCTAACGAACCGAGCACGCGCCAGGCGTATAACGATGTATTTCGGAGTTATGAGGATAGGGGCTTTATAGAGAGAGTCGATGTCAAGGAACCGTGTAAGAAGGGTAGGGTTCACTATCTGGCCCATCATGGGGTAAAGAAAGACAGCGTCACCCCACCAATACGGGTGGTGTATGACTGTTCTGCCCACCAAGGACAACAACCCAGTCTGAATGACTGCCTGTTGACAGGTCCGTCCATGGTGTCCGACCTGTCCCAACATCTATTGCGGTTTAGGCTGGGGAAGTACGCCTATACCAGTGAAATTGAGAAAGCATTCTTGATGGTCAAGCTAAAGGAGGAAGATAGAGATGTTACCCGCTTTCTTTGGTTCGGCGACATTAGCGACTCTGAAAGTCCCATCATAATATACCGTTTTCGGGTTGTACTCTTTGGGGCCACTTGCTCGCAGTTTTTGTTAAATGCCACAATCAGAAAACATCTAGCTGACACTCATGAGGACACAAGTAAACTATCTCGCGGATTATACATTGACAATTTGCAGGGTACTAGCGATAGTCAAGATGATTTGTTATATGCATACTGGCAAGCACGCAGATTGTTTGCGGATGCACATCTATTTCTCCGCGAGTGGGTTACTAATAGTGAAGATCTTCAGAGTTTAATACAGGTGGATGGTACGGCATCTCTTAACCAGGAAAAGTCCAGAAAATTGGGGATGATCTGGCAACCTAAACATGACATACTAACTTTTCAAACAAGGTCTTTTGCTCAGCAGACAGGAGCGCACACCAAAAGAAGTCTGTTGAGCAAAGTTGCTGCAATTTTTTTATCCTTTGGGTCTAGCATTACCCGTTACCATAAGAGCTAGGATTCTAATGCAGGAAGTTTGGAGACGTAAAATAGGATGGGATGACAGTTTGCCCGAGGACCTGAATGACCAAGGGACATTGTTGTTGAATGAATATGCCATCCTATGTACTAAACCTATACCTCGTAAAGTGGCGGCGTTCGGTGACGTTACGTTACACACGTTTTGCGATGCTAGCGCCACGGCATACGGGGTAGCCATATATGTCGTTACTTCATTTGGGGCACATTTAGTTACAGCCCGGGCCAAGGTAGCCCCGGTTAAAAAGGTAACTATCCCTAAAATGGAATTGACTGCCATGCTGCTATTAGCACGTCTGGTGCAACATGTACGCGCAGCATACGAGAGCGAATTAAATATTGAAATCGTTCATGTATGGTGCGATAGTCAGGTCGCACTCAACTGGATACATAGCAAGAAGTCTCTGCCAGTTTATGTGCGGAATAGGGTAGATGAGATTAGAGCCCTTTTGCCAGACGTTGCTTATCATTATGTAAATACAAAGGAAAACCCTAGTGATCTCATAACTAGGGGTATAATGGCTAGCCAGTTAATGAAGTCCGAATTGTGGTGGCATGGTCCAAAGTGGCTGCTCCATGAAAGTGAATGGACGATATGGCATGCTGTTGGTGAGGGACTTCTGCCACTGGAAACAGTGGCAGTTACAGCCCAACCAAATGAGCCACCGGGTCCTATCATGAAGTGGGCAAGATTCGGTGACTATAATAAACTAGTCAGAGTTGTAGCTTGAGTGTTGCGATATGTATCCAATCTTAAGCTTAAAGTAACGGGCCAACTCTGCAACAGGGGTCACAACATTGATGCTCGTGAATTTAAAGCAGCTGAAGTAACTTTGATCAAATGGGTTCAAGTAGAAACCTTTTCCAATGAATTAGAATCCTTGAAAAGCTCGAATAAGACATTAATGCCTAATATAGTGCATCAACTAAGGTTGCACCTAGACAATGGCCTCATCAGCTGTGAGGGTCGCCTGAAGTGGTCGGGTGTACCAGACGGCACAAACCGACCTATACTTATGCCAACAAGACATCACGTTACTGATCTATTGATCATACGTGCACATAGGGAAGTAAAACACTACGGGGTATGTCATATTATATCAAATTTACGTCTCACATGGTGGATACCCAGAGTTCGACAAGTAGCTCGACGCGTAGTGAGAAAGTGTGTAATATGCCAGAGACTAAAGGGTAAACCATATGCAATTGGACCAGCTCCACCTCTACCTGAATGCCGTGTAAAGCACGTAGAACCTTTCCAAGCGGTAGGATTAGATTACACAGGGGCATTGAAGACGAGGGAGCATGAGAAGGTTTATATATTATTGTTTACCTGTGCGACGTCTCGAGCGGTACACCTAGAACTATGTGATAATATGTCTAGCGAAGAATTTATGCTGGCGTTCAGACGGTTTTGTGCCCGTCGTTCATTCCCTCAACTCATTCTTAGCGACAATGCTCCCAATTATGTCCAAGCATCAAAATATCTAAAGGATTTGAGTAGTGATCCTACTATCATCAATTTTTTGGGAGAGAAGAATTGCGAATGGAGGTTCATTCCAGTTAAGGCACCTTGGTTTGGTGGAATGTGGGAACGGTGTGTCGGCATAGTAAAGTCAGGACTCAGAGCGGTTGTAGGACGTGCTCTATTAAAGAAGAGTGAGTTGACGACAGTCCTCACAGAGATAGAGGCAGTCGTGAATGATCGCCCGCTTACATATGTGTACACCGACCTGCAAGAACCACTACCATTAACGCCAGCTCACTTGCTATATGGAAAACCATTGACTGCGTTTCCATCTGATTTTCAGTCCATAGTAGAGTTAGAGGATCCCTCGTTGTACTCTGAGGGAACGGTGTCTAAGAGATACCAGTATATATCCAGGATAATCGAGGATTTTAGGAAACGGTGGATTAGTGAATATCTGCTAGCATTGAGGGAAAGGAGTGTTACTCCCTCTGGTAGACCAACGGCACCTACAGTTGGCGAAGTTGTTTTAATTAAAGAAGATAGTCCTCGTTTATACTGGAAATTAGGCCGCGTATTGGAGGTATATAAGGAGGCAGACTCTGTAGAGCGGGTGGCGCTATTGAAGACAGCCACTGGAACTACTGTTCGTCCTATCGCACGTTTGTACGCTTTGGAGCTCGATTCCGCATTGCAATCTGAGGCTCCACCTGTTATTGCTGGGTCCGAGGATTCTCAAAGGAACGACTCACCTCTTACTGCTGGTGATCATTCTCGGACCGGGACGCGTCCCAGACGCGCTGCTGTTGGCGCCGTCGACTTGTGGCGTCAGAAGATAGCCTCTGGGCAACTTTAGGTTTAAGGTGGGGTTCAGGTCTTTTTTGTGGGGGGAGTGTATCGTATAAATACGATAGAATATGACTTTTGTGATCTCGTATGTCTCTGTGACGTCACAATCTCTCCTACAGCACGACGTAGGACGAGTAGATCGTATATTATAAGATTGTAAATAAGTTAAGTTATAAAAGGCCTAATATGCTATTAAGCAATATTGCCATGGTCTTATGTAGTATATATAAATTTATCGTATATATTAATATAATTTATCGTATAGAGCAACCTAAATGCAGTACGATAATTTGGGCTCCTGGCGGTTTGCCAAGGCAGCAAGGTTTGCTTTTGAGGTACACCAGAGCCTTCACGAACACCAACCAGTTAACATCTAATTTTTCCGCCCTCAGTTGATCAAGCTTTTGTGCCTCTATCACAATACACATACAGCAATACACTCAGCTACACCATCACGACGCTCTCATCGACATCATGACTGACTGATAGATAAGCATAAATTATAATAATCATGTCCATTCCCATGTAATAATTTATTCTTTCTTTAACTTGACTCGAGTCTTGGGACCGAAGTCTCGTTCCCCATTGTCCACCGCCATATTGGGTAAAACGTTCTCCCTTGCCTCATTGCCACGTGGAACTATTGGTGAGTTAATTCCTGGCTAATATTAACCCTTATAACCTTACCCTATAATTAATAAATTTATTATGTGAGACCTTTGGATATAAATTAGCTTGTTTCATATTGAATTCAATTTAGATATAGAGTAGTTTTCATTTAGATTGATTTTATTTGATTCATTATAGCTTAGTAATATTTAACTTCCATTGATAGTTTACCACAAGGGTTGTAGAATAAATAATCTGATAGTGTCTGGACCCACAATATCATTAGCTTGCTATAGGAGGTCTGACCGGTATGGAGGTCACAATATTGACATAGGGGTACACTGTAAGGGCTATGGTTCTCCAAATACTCGTTATGTGGATAGTGAAGTGTGTTGAGGGTTAAATATTGTGTCTGGAGCCACAATATCATGAATTTGCTATTTGAGGTCTGACCGGTATGGAGGTCACAATATTGACATAGGGGTACACTGTACCGGCTATGGTACACTAGGTAATCGTTATATTATTAGTGGAATGTGTTGAGGGTTTTAGATTGTGTCTGGAGCCAAAATATCATTAGCTTGCTATAATTATGAGGTCTGACCAGTATGAAGGTCACAATATTGACATGGGGGTACACTGTAACGGCTATGGTACACCTGGTACTCGTTCTATTAATAGTGGATTTTGTTTAGGGATGTAGATAGTGTCTGGAGCCACAATATCATTAGCATGCTATTGGAAATCTGAAAATTAAGGAGGGCACAATATTGACATAGGGGTACACTGTACCGGCTATGGTACACCAGGTACTCATTATAATAATAGCGAATTATGTTAAGGGTTGTATATTGAGTCTGGAGCCACAATATCATTAGCTTATTATATGAGGTCTGACCGGTATGGAGATCACAATATTGACATAGGGTTACACTGTACCTGCTATGGTACACCATGTACTCGTTATAATAATAGTGGATTGTGTTGAGGGTTGTAGATAGTGTCTGGAGCCACAATATCATTTGCTTGCTATATGAGGACTGACCAGTATGGAGGTCACAATATTGACATAGGGGTACACTCTACCGGCTATGGTACACCAGGTACTTGTTATATTAATAGTGGATTATGTTCAGGCTTGTAGATAGAGTCTGGAGCCACAATATCATTAGCTTGCTATATGAGGTCTGACCGGTGGTACGGATGTCACCATATTGACATAGAGGTACACTGTACCGGCTATGGTACACCAGGTACTCGTTATGTTAATAGTGGATTGTGTTGAGGGTTGTAGATAGTGGCTGGAGCCACAATATCATTAGCTTGCAATATGAGGTCTGACCGGTATGGAGGTCACAATATTGACATAAGGGTACACTGTACCGGCATTGGTGCACCAGGTACTCGTTATATTAATATTGGATTGTGTTGAGGGTGGTGGAAAGTGTCTGCAGCCACAATATCATTATCTTGCTATATGAGGTCTGACCGGTATGGAGGTAAACATATTGACATAGGGGTACACTGTACCGGCTATGGTACACCAGGTACTCGTTATATTAATAGTGGGATGTGTTGAGGGTTGTAGAGAGTGTCTGGAGCCACAATATCATTAGCTTGCTATATGAGGTCTGGCCGGTATGGAAGTCACAATATTGAGTAAGGGGTACACCGTACCGGCTATGGTACGCCAGGTACTCGTTATATTAATAGTGAATTGTGTTGAGGGTTGTAGAGAGTGTCTGGAGCCACAATATCATTAGCTTGCTATATGAGGCCTGACCGGTATGGAGGTTACAATATTGACATATGGGTACACTATACCTGCTATGGTACACCAGGTACTCGTTTTATTAAGAGTGGATTGTGTTGAGGGTTGTAGATAGTGTCTGGAGCCACAATATCATTAGCTTGCTATATGAGGTCTAACCGGTATGGAGGTCGCAATATTGACATAGGGGTACACTGTACCGGCTATGGTACACCAGGTACTCGTTATATAAATAGAGGATTGTGCTAAGGGTTGTAGATAGTGTCTGGAGCGACCATAGCATTTGATTGCTATATAAGGTCTGCCCGGTATGAAGGTTACAATATTGACATAGGGGTACACTGTACCGGCTTTGGTACACCAGGTACTCGTTATATTAATAGTGGATTGTGTTGAGGGTTATAGATAGTGTCTGGAGCCAAAAAATCATTAACTTGCTATAGGAGGTCTGGCCGGTATGGAGGTCACAATATTGACATAAGGATACACTGTACCGGCTATGGTACATCAGGTACTTGTTATATTAGTAGTGGATTGTGTTGAGGGTTGTTGAATAAATAATCTGATAGTGTCTGGACCCACAATATCATTAGCTTGCTATAGGAGGTCTGACCGGTATGGAGGTCACAATATTGACATAGGGGTACACTGTAAGGGCTATGGTACTCCAGATACTCGTTATGTGGATAGTGAATTGTGTTGAGGGTTAAATATTGTGTCTGGAGCCACAATATCATGATTTCGCTATTTGAGGTCTGACCGGTATGGAGGTCACAATATTGACATAGGGGTACACTGTACCGGCTATGGTACACCAGGTAATTGTTATATTATTAGTGGAATGTGTTGAGGGTTTTAGATTGTGAAAGGAGCCAAAATATCATTAGCTTGCTATATGAGGTCTGACCAGTATGAAGGTCACAATATTGACATGGGGGTACACTGTAACGGCTATGGTACACCTGGTACTCGTTCTATTAATAGTGGATTTTGTTTAGGGATCTAGATAGTGTCTGGAGCCACAATATCATTAGCTTGCTATTGGAAATCTGAAAATTAAGGAGGGCACAATATTGACATAGGGGTACACTGTACCGGTTATGGTACACCAGGTACTCGTTATAATAATAGCGAATTATGTTAAGGGTTGTATATTGAGTTTGGAGACACAATATCATTAGCTTGCTATATGAGGTCTGACCGGTATGGAGATCACAATATTGACATAGGGGTACACTGTACCTGCTATGGTACACCATGTACTCGTTATAATAATAGTGGATTGTGTTGAGGGTTGTAGATAGTGTCTGGAGCCATAATATCATTTGCTTGCTATATGAGGACTGACCAGTATGGAGGTCTCAATGTTGACATAGGAGTACACTCTACCGGCTATGGTACACCAGGTATTTGTTATATTAATAGTGGATTATGTTCAGGCTTGTAGATAGAGTCTGGAGCCACAATATCATTAGCTTGCTATATGAGGTATGACCGGTGGTACGGAGGTCACCATATTGACATAGGGGTACACTGTACCGGCTATGGTACACCAGGTAGTCGTTATGTTAATAGTGGATTGTGTTGAGGGTTGTTGATAGTGGCTGGAGCCACAATATCATTAGCTTGCAATATGAGGTCTGACCGGTATGGAGTTCACAATATTGACATAAGGGTACTCTGTACCGGCATTGGTACACCAGGTACTTGTTATATTAATAGTGGATTGTGTTGAGGGTTGTGGAAAGTGTCTGGAGCCAAAATATCAATATCTTGCTAATGAGGTCTGACCGGTATGGAGGTCAAAATATTGACATAGGGGTACACTGTACTGGCTATGATACGCCAGGTACTCGATGTATTAATTGTGGATTGTGTTGAGGGTTGTAGATAGTGTCTGGAGCCCAAATATAAATAACTTGCTATATGAGGTCTGACAATTATGGAAGACACAATACTGACATAGGGGTACACCGTACCGGCTATGGTACACCAGGTACTCGTTATATTAATAGTGGATTGTGTTAAGGGTTGTAGATGGTGCCTGGAGCCACAATATCATTAGCTTGCTATATGAGGTCTGGCCGGTATGGAGGTCACAATATTGACATATGGGTTTACTGTACTGGATATGATACACCAGGTACTCGTAGTATTAATTGTGGATTGTGATGAGGGTTGTAGATAGTGTTTGGAGCCCAAATATCATTAGCTTGCTATATGTGGTCTGACCAGTATGGAAGTCACAATATTGACATAGGGGTACACCGTACCGGTTATGGTACGCCAGGTAGCCTACTCGTTATATTAATAGTGGATTGTGTTGAGGGTTGTAGATAGTGTCTGGAGCCACAATATCATTAGCTTGCTATATGATGTCTAACCGGTATGGAGGTCATAATATTGACATAGGGGTACACTGTACCGGCAATGGTACACCAGGTACTCGCTATATTAATAGTTGATTGTGTTGAGGGTTGTAGAGAGTGTCTGGAGCCACAATATCACTAGCTTGTTGTATGAGGTCTGACCGGTATTTAGGTCACAATATTGATATAGGGGTACACTGTACCGGGTATGGTACACCAGTTACTCGTTATATTAATATTGGGTTGTGTTGAGGATTGTAGAACTTGTCTGGAGCCACAATATCATTAGCATGCGCTATATGAGGTCTGACCAGTATGGAGGTCACAATATTGATATAAGGGTACACTGTACCGGCTATGGTACACCAGGTACTCGTTAGATTAATAGTGGATTGTGTTGAGGGTTGTAGATTGTGTCTGGAGCCACAATATCATTAGCTTGCTATGTGAGGCCTGACCGGTATGGAGGTTACAATATTGACATATGGGTACACTGTACCTGCTATGGTACACCATGTACTCGTTATATTAATAGTGGATTGTGTTGAGGGTTGTAGATAGTGTCTGGAGCCACAATATAATTTGCTTTTTATATGAGCACTGACCAGTATGGAGGTCACAATATTGACATAGGGGTACACTGTACCGGCTATGGTACACCAGGTACTCGTTATATTAAGAGTGGATTGTGTTGAGGGTTGTAGATAGTGTCTGGAGCCACAATATTAATTAACTTGCTATATGAGGTCTGACCGGTATGGAAGTCACAATATTGACTAAGGGGTACACCGTACCGGCTATGGTACGACAGGTACTCGTTATATGAACAGTGGATTGTGTTGAGGGTAGTCGATAGTGTTGGGAGCCACAATATCATTAGCATGCTATATGAGGTCTGACCGGTATGAAGGTCACAATATTGACGTAGGGGTACACTGTATCGGCTATGGTACACAAGGTACTCGTTATATTAATAGTGGATTGTGTTGAGGGTTGTAGATAGTGTCTGGAGCCACAATATCATTAGTAAGCTATAGGAGGTCTGACCGGTATGGAGGTCACATTATTGATAGAGGGGTACACTGCACCGGCTATGGTACACCAGGTACTCGTTATATTAATAGTGGATTGTGTTGAGGTTTGTAGATAGTGTCTGGAGCCACAATATCATTAGCTTGCTATATGAGGTCTGACCGGTATGGAGGTCACAATATTGACATAGGGGTTTACTGTACCGGTTATGGTACACCAGGTACTCGTTTTATTAATAGTGGATTGTGTTGAGGGTTGTAGATATTGTCTGGAGCCCAAATATCATTAGCTTGCTATATGAGGTCTGACCAGTATGGAAGTCACAATATTGATATAGGGGCACACCGTACCGGCTATGGTATGCCAGGGACTTGTTATAATAATAGTGGATTGTGTTGAGGGTTGTAGATAGTGTCTGGAGCCACAATATCATTAGCTTGTTGTATGAGGTCAGACCGGTATTTAGGTCACAATATTGATATAGGGGTACACTGTCTCGGGTATGGTACACCAGGTACTCGTTATATTAATATTGTGTTGTGTTGAGGGTTTTAGAAAGTGTCTGGAGCCACAATATCATTAGCATGGGCTATATGAGGTCTGACAGGTATGGAGGTCACAGTATTGACATAGGGGTACGCTGTACCGGCTATGGTACACCAGGTACTCGTTAAGGTAGGTTCACACATAGGCGAGTCGGAGCGCGAGGCCAACGCGAGTCACACTCGCCGCGAATCGCCGTTGATGGAGCCCGAACCCAACGTGAGTAGCAGCTGATGCGAGTAAACATGCATAGAACACGAATTTAACACGAGTTTACACAAATTTAACACGAGTTTACACGAGTTTACATGAGTTTACACGAGTTTACGCGAGTTTACGCGAGTGTTGGCGAGTTTAACACGACCCCAACACGCACCGCCAAAATTTGAAAAATAACGGTCAAATTCCAGGGTACGAATAGTGCGAGTTTACAGGAGTCTACATGAGTGTCACAGGAGTTTACATGAGTTTACAGTGTTTACACGAGATGAACGCGAGTCTACAGGAAGTTAACAGGAGTGTATATTCTATTTAATTTATATCTTGTATTTATTTATATTTTATGTTGGATATCAATCTGTATATTATTATTTGTCATCATATAATTATCCTATGCATATATTCCACATCATTCTTATTATGTATGGGTAGGAGGGTGGTGGGAAGGTGGTTTGGGGGATGGTGTGGGGAAGGTAGAAGCGTAATTGACTCATGTTACAAATATGAAGCCGATTGGTAAGGTAGTTTCGCAACCACGGATTTTCCTTTTTTTCCTTATCTTCGTACGGGTACGCTGGAAGTTGGTGGTGGGAGGCGGTTGGGGGTGTGGTGGGGGGAAGGCAGAAGGGTAAGGGACTTGTCACACAAATATGGAACCGATTGGTGCAGTCGTTTCGCCGCCACAGATTTTCCTTTTTTTCCTTATCTTCGTACGATACGCTGGAAGTGGGTGGTGGGAGGCGGTTGGGGGTATGGTGGGGGGAAGGCAGAAGGCTAACGGACTTGTCACACAAATATGGAACCGATTGGTGCAGTCGTTTCGCCGCCACAGATTTTCCTATTTTTTCCTTCTGACGGGACCGACAGTCAGCGAGTGGGTGGGAGGAGGAATTTGGGATTTTTTTTGTGGGTAGCCAAAAGGGTAAGGTACATGTGGTAAAAATATGAGAGCAATATGTGCAGTCGTTTCGCTGCTACGATTTTTGTTGATAATATAAACAGACTCGTGTGACACTCATGTAGACTCGTGTGACACTCATGTAGACTCGCGTGACACTCATGTAGACTCGCGATCATCAAATTTCTAAATAGTACAACGTGGCTGTCACGCGAGTCAACATGAGTGTCACACGAGTCTACAGGAGTTTACACGAGTTTACGCGAGTCTACGCGAGTTGGCGTCCTATTCCCACTTGACTCTCCAATTTTTGTGTCATCACAACAATTTTGGCCGCGTTCGCGAGTCTACGCGGTCCACCGCGAGTCCACGCGAGTCTGTGCGAGTGTCGGCGAGTGTCGGCGAATTTGGGATAATCATTGGCGAGTGCAAAAATTTCATCACTCGCGTTGGAGTTGCGCTCTGACTCGCCTATGTGTGAACCTACCTTTAGATTACTAGTGGATTGTGTTGAGAGTTGTAGATAGTGTCTGGAGCCACAATATCATTAGCTTGCTATATGAGGCCTGACGGTATGGAGGTTACAATATTGACAGAGGGGTACACTGTACCTGCTATGGTACACCATGTACTCGTTATACTAATAGTGGATTGTGTTGAGGGTTGTAGATAGTGTCTGGAGCCACAATATCATTTGCTTGCTATATGAGGTCTGACCTGTATGGAGGTCAAAATATTGACATTGGGGTACACTGTACCGGCTATGGTACACCAGGTACTCGTTATATTAATAGGGGGATGTGTTGAGGGTTGTAGATAGTGTCGGATGCCACAATATCATTAGCTTGCTATATGAGGTCTGACCGGTATGGAGGTCACAATATTGACATATGGGTTTACTGTACCGGCTATGGTACACCAGGTACTCGTTATATTAATAGTGGATTGTGATGAGGGTTGTAGATAGTGTCTGGAGCCCATATATCATTAGCTTGCTATATGAGGTCTGACAAGTATGGAAGACACAATATTGACATAGGGGTACACCGTACCGGCTATGGTACGCCAGGTACTCGTTACATTAATAGTGGATTGTGTTAATGTTGTAGATAGTGTCTGGAGCCACAATATCAATAGCTTGCTATATGAGGTCTGGCCGGTATGGAGGTCACAATATTGACATATGGGTTTACTGTACCGGCTATGGTACACCAGGTACTCGCTATATTAATAGTTGATTGTGTTGAGGGTTGTAGATAGTGTCTGGGGCCACAATATCATTAGTAAGCTATATGAGGTCTGACCAGTATGGTAGTCACAATATTGACATAGGGGTACACCGTACCGGTTATGGTACGCCAGGTACTCGTTATATTAATAGTGGATTGTGTTGTGGGTTGTAGATAGTGTCTGGAGCCCAAATATCATTAGCTTGCTATATGAGGTCTGACCAGTATGGAAGTCACAATATTGACATAGGGGTACACCGTACCGGTTATGGTACGCCAGGTACTCGTTATATTAATAGTAGATTGTGTTGTGGGTTGTAGATAGTGTCAGGAGCCACAATATCATTAGCTTGCTATATGAGGTCTGACCGGTATGGAGGTAATAATATTGACATAGGGGTACACTGTACCGGCTATGGTACACCAGGTACTCGCTATATTAATAGTTGATTGTGTTGAGGGTTGTAGATAGTGTCTGGAGCCACAATATCATTAGTAAGCTATAGGAGGTCTGACCGGTATGGAGGTCACATTATTGATATAGGGGTACACTGTACCGGCTATGGTACACCAGGTACTTGTTATATTAATAGTAGATTATGTTCAGGCTTATAGATAGTCTGGAGCCACAATATCATTAGCTTGCTATATGAGGTCTGACCGGTGGTAGGGAGGTCACCATATTGACATAGGGGTACACTGTACCGGCTATGGTACACCAGGTACTCGTTATGTTAATAGTGGATTGTGTTGAGGGTTGTTGATAGTGGCTGGAGCCACAATATCATTAGCTTGCAATATGAGGTCTGACCGGTATGGAGTTCACAATATTGACATAAGGGTACACTGTACCGGCATTGGTACACCAGGTACTTGTTATATTAATAGTGGATTGTGTTGAGGGTTGTGGAAAGTGTCTGGAGCCACAATATCATTATCTTGCTATATGAGGTCTGACCGGTATGGAGGTCAAAATATTGACATAGGGGTACACTGTACCGGCTATAGTACACCAGGTACTCGTTATATTAATAGTGGGATGTGTTGAGGGTTGTAGATAGTGTCTGGAGCCACAATATCATTAGCTTGCTATATGAGGTCTGGCCGGTATGGAGGTCACAATATTGACATATGGGTTTACTGTACTGGCTATGATACACCAGGTACTCGATGTATTAATTGTGGATTGTGTTGAGGGTTGTAGATAGTGTCTGGAGCCCAAATATAAATAGCTTGCTATATGAGGTCTGACAATTATGGAAGACACAATACTGACATAGGGGTACACCGTACCGGCTATGGTACGCCAGGTACTCGTTATATTAATAGTGGATTGTGTTAAGGGCTGTAGATGGTGCCTGGAGCCACAATATCATTAGCTTGCTATATGAGGTCTGGCCGGTATGGAGGTCACAATATTGACATATTGTTTTACTGTACTGGCTATGATACACCAGGTACTCGTTGTATTAATTGTGGATTGTGTTGAGGGTTTTAGATAGTGTTTGGAGCCCAAATATCATTAGCTTGCTATATGTGGTCTGACCAGTATGGAAGTCACAATATTGACATAAGGGAACACCGTACCGGTTATGGTACGCCAGGTAGCCTACTCGTTATATTAATAGTTGATTGTGTTGAGGGTTGTAGAGAGTGTCTGGAGCCACAATATCATTAGCTTGTTGTATGAGGTCTGACCGGTATTTAGGTCACAATATTGATATAGGGGTACACTGTACCGGGTATGGTACACCAGGTACTCGTTATATTAATATTGGGTTGTGTTGAGGATTGTAGAAAGTGTCTGGAGCCACAATATCATTAGCATGCGCTATATGAGGTCTGACCAGTATGGAGGTCACAATATTGATGTAAGGGTACACTCTACCGGCTATGGTACACCAGGTACTCGTTAGATTAATAGTGGATTGTGTTGAGGGTTGTAGATAGTGTCTGGAGCCACAATATCATTAGCTTGCTATATGAGGCCTGACCGGTATGGAGGTTACAATATTGACATATGGGTACACTGTACCTGCTATGGTACACCAGGTACTCGTTAGATTAATAGTGGATTGTGTTGAGGGTTGTAGATAGTGTCTGGAGCCACAATATCATTAGCAAGCTATAGGAGGTCTGACCGGTAGGGAGGTCACATTATTGATATGGGGGTACACCGTACCGGCTATGGTACACCAGGTACTCAATATAATAATAGTGGATTGTGTTGAGGGTTGTAGATAGTGTCGGGAGCCACAATATCATTAGCTTGCTATATGAGTTCTGACCGGTATGAAGGTCACAATATTGACGTAGGGGTACACTGTACCGGCTATGGTACACCAGATACTCTCTATATTAAGAGTTGATTGTGTTGAGGGTTGTAGATAGTGTCTGGAGCCACAATATCATTAGCTTGCTATATGAGGTCTGACCGGTATGGAGGTCACAATATTAACATGGGGGTACACTGTACCGGCTATGGTACACCAGGTACTTGTTATATTAATAGTGGATTGTGTTGAGGGTTGTAGATAGTGTCGGGAGCCACAATATCATTAGCTTGCTATATGATGTCTGACCGGTATGAAGGTCACAATATTGATGTAGGGGTACACTGTACCGGCTATGGTACACCAGATACTCGCTATATTAATAGTTGATTGTGTTGAGGGTTGTAGATAGTGTCTGGAGCCACAATATCATTAGCTTGTTGTATGAGGTCTGACCGGTATGGAGGTCACAATATTGACATAGGGGTACACTCTACCACCTATGGTACACCAGGTACTTGTTATATTGATAGTAGATTGTGTTGAGGGTTGTATATAGTGTCTGGAGCCACAATATCATTAGCTTGTTATATGAGGTCTGACCGGTATTTAGGTCACAATATTGATATAGGGGTACACTGTACCGGCTATGGTACACCAGGTACTCGTTATATTAATATTGTGTTGTGTTGAGGGTTGTAGATAGTGTCTGAAGCCACAATATAATTAGCTTGCTGTATGAGGTCTGACCAGTATGGAGGTCACAATATTGACATAGGGGTACACTGTACCGGCTTTAGTACAGCAGGTACTCGTTATATTAATAGTGGATTATGTTGAGGGTTGTAGATAGTGTTTGGAGCCACAATATCATTAGCTTGCTATATGAGGTCTGACCGGTATGGAGGTCACAATATTGACATAGGGGTACACTGTACCGGCTATGGTACACCAGGTACTCGTTATATTTATAGTGGATTGTGATGAGGGTTGTAGATAGTGTCTAGAGCACAAATATCATTAGCTTGCTATATGAGGTCTGACCAGTATGGAAGTCACAATATTGACATAGGGGTACACTGTACCGGCTTTAGTACAGCAGGTACTCGTTATATTAATAGTGGATTATGTTGAGGGTTGTAGATAGTGTTTGGAGCCACAATATCATTAGCTTGCTATATGAGGTCTGACCGGTATGGAGGTCACAATATTGACATAGGGGTACACTGTACCGGCTATGGTACACCAGGTACTCGTTATATTTATAGTGGATTGTGATGAGGGTTGTAGATAGTGTCTAGAGGACAAATATCATTAGCTTGCTATATGAGGTCTGACCAGTATGGAAGTCACACTATTGACTTAGGGGTACACCGTACCGGCTATGGTACGCCAGGTACTCGTTATATTAATAGTGGATTGTGTTGAGGGTTGTAGATAGTGTCTGGAACCACAATATCATTAGCTTGTTGTATGAGGTTTGACCGGTATGGACTTCACAATATTGACATAGGGATACACTGTACCGGCTATGGTACACCAGGTACTCGTTATATTAATAGTGGATTGTGTTGAAGGTTGTAGATAGTGTATGGACACACAATATCATTAGCTTGCTATGTGAGGTCTGACCGGTATGGAGGTCACAATATTAACGTAGGGGTACACTGTACCGGCTATGGTACACCAGGTACTTCTTATATTAATAGTGGATTGTGTTGAGGGTTGTAGAGAGTGTCTGGAGCCACAATATAATTAGCATGCTATAGGAGGTCTGACCGTTATGAAGGTCACAATATTGACGTAGGGGTACACTGTACCGGCTATGGTACACCAGGTACTCGTTTTATTAATTGTGAAATGTGTTGAGGGTTGTAGATAGTGTCTGGAGCCACAATATCATTAGTAAGCTATAGGAAGTCTGACCGGTAGGGAGGTCACATTATTGATATAGGGGTACACCGTACCGGCTATGGTACACCAGGTACTCGTTATATTAATAGTGGATTGTGTTGAGGGTTGTAGATAGTGTCTGGAGCCACAATATCATTAGCTTGCTATATGAGGTCTGGCCGGTATGGAGGTCAAAATATTGACATAGGGGTACACTGTACCGGCAATGGTACACCAGGTACTCGTTATAATAATATTGGATTGTGTTGAGGGTTGTGGAAAGTGTCTGGAGCCACAATATTATTCGCTTGCTATATGAGGTCTGACCGGTATGGAGGTCACAATATTAACATAGGGGTACACTGTTCGGCTATGGTACACCAGGTACTCGTTATATTAATAGTGGATTGAGTTGAGGGTTGTAGATAGTGTCTGGAACCACAATATCATTAGCATGCTATAGGAGGTCTGACCGGTAAGGAGGTCCAATTATTGATAGAGGGATACACGGTACCGGCTATGGTACACCAGGTACTCATTATATTAATAGTGGATTGTGTTGAGGGTTGTAGATAGTGTCTGATTCCACACTATCATTAGCTTGCTATATGAGGTCTGACCAGTATGGAGGTGAAAATATTGACATAGGCGTACACTGTACCGGCTTAGGTACAGCAGGTACTCGCTATATTAATAGTGGATTATGTTGACGGTTGTAGATAGTGTTTGGAGCCACAATATCATTAGCTTGCTAGATGAGGTTTGACCGGTATGGACGTCAAAATATTGACATAGGGGTACACTGTACCGGCTATGGTACACCCGGTTCTCATTACAATAATAGTGGAGTGATTTGAGGGTTTTATATAGTGTCTGGAGCCACAATATCATTAGCTTGCTATGTGAGGTCTGACCGGTATGGAGTTCACAATATTGACATAGGGGTACACTCACTGTACCGGCTATGGTACACCAGGTACTCGTTATATTAATAGTGGATTGTGTTGAGGGTTGTTGATAGTGTCTGGAGCCACATTATCATTAGCTTGCTATATGAAGTCTGACCGGTATGGAGGTCACAATATTGACATAAGGGTACACTGTACCAGCTATGGTACACCAGGTACTCGCTATATTAATAGTTGATTGTGTTGAGGGTTGTAGATAGTGTCTGGAGCCACAATATCATTAGCTTATTGTATGAGGTCTGACCGGTATGGTCACAATATTGACATAGGGGTTCACTCTACCACCTATTGTACACCAGGTACTCGTTATATTGACAGTAGATTGTGTTGAGGGTTGTATATAGTGTCTGGAGCCACAATATCATTAGCTTGTTATATGAGGTCTGACCGGTATTTAGTTCACAATATTGATATAGGGGTACACTGTACAGACTATGGTACACCAGGTACTCGTTATATTAATATTGGGTTGTGTTGAGGGTTGTAGACAGTGTCTGGAGCCACAATATCATTAGCATGCTATAGGAGGTCTGACCGGTATGGAGGTCACATTATTGATAGAGGGGTATACTGTACCGGCTATGGTACACCAGGTATTCATATTATTAATAGTGGATGGTGTTGAGGGTTGTAGATAGTGTCGGGAACCACAATATCAATAGCTTGCTATATGAGGTCTGACCGTTATGAAGGTCACAATATTGACGTAGGGGTACACTGTACCCGGCTATTGTACACCAGGTACTCGTTATATTAATAGTGGATTGTGTTGAGGGTTGTAGATAGTGTCTGGAGCCACAATATCATTAGCAAGCTATAGGAGGTCTGACCGGTAGGGAGGTCACATTATTGATATAGGGGTACACCGTACCGGCTATGGTACACCAGGTACTCATTATAATAATAGTGGATTGTGTTGAGGGTTGTGGAAAGTGTTTGGAGCCACAATATCATTAGCTTGCTATATGAGGTCTGACCGGTATGGAGGTCACAATATTAACATAGGGGTACACTGTACCGGCTTTGGTACAGCAGGTACTCGTTATATTAATAGTGGATTGTGTAGAGGGTTGTAGATAGTGTCTGTAGCCACAATATCATTTGCTTGCTATATGAGGTCTGACCGGTATGGAGGTCACAATATTAACATAGGGGTACACTGTACCGGCTATGGTACACCAGGTACTTGTTATATTAATATTGGGATGTGTTGAGGGTTGTAGAAAGTGTCTGGAGCCACAATATCATTTGCATGCGCTATATGAGGTCTGACCGGTATGGAGGTCACAATATTGACATAGTGGTACACTGTACCAGCTATGGTACACCAGGTACTCGTTAGATTAATAGTGGATTGTGTTGATGGTTGTAGATAGTGTCTGGAGCCACAATATCATTAGCTTGCTATATGAGGTCTGGCCGGTATGGAGGTTACAATATTGACATAGGGGTTCACTGTACCAGGTATGGTACACCATGTACTCGTTATATTAATAGTGGATTGTGTAGAGGGTTGTAGATAGTGTCTGGAGCCACAATATCATTTGCTTGCTATATGAGGTCTGACCGGTATGGAGGTCTCAATATTGACATAGGGGTACACTGTACCGGCTATGGTACACCAGGTACTCGCTATATTAATAGTTGATTGTGTTGAGGGTTGTAGATATTGTCTGGAGCCACAATATCATTAGCTAATTGTATGAGGTCTGACCGGTATGGTCACAATATTGACATAGGGGTTCACTCTACCACCTATAATACACCAGGTACTCGTTATATTGATAGTAGATTGTGTTGAGGGCTGTATATAGTGTCTGGAGCCACAATATCATTAGCTTGTTATATGAAGTATGACCGGTATTTAGTTCACAATATTGATATAGGGGTACACTGTACAGACTATGGTACACCAGGTACTCGTTATATTAATATTGGGTTGTGTTGAGGGTTGTAGAAAGTGTCTGTAGCCACAATATCATTAGCATGCTATAGGAGGTCTGACCGGTATGGAGGTCACATTATTGATAGAGGGGTATACTTTACCGGCTATGGTACACAAGGTATTCATTATATTAATAGTGGATGGTGTTGAGGGTTGTAGATAGTGTCGGGAGCCACAATATCATTAGCTTGCTATACGAGGTCTGACCGTTATGAAGGTCACAATATTGACGTAGGGGTACACTGTACCGGCTATTGTACACCAGGTACTCGTTATATTAATAGTGGATTGTGTTGAGGGTTGTAGATAGTGTCTGGAGCCACAATATCATTAGCAAGCTATAGGAGGTCTGACCGGTAGGGAGGTCACATTATTGATATAGGGGTACACCGTACCGGCTATGGTACACCAGGTACTCATTATAATAATAGTGGATTGTGTTGAGGGTTGTGGAAAGTGTCTGGAGCCACAATATCATTAGCTTGCTATATGAGGTCTGACCGGTATGGAGGTCACAATATTAACAAAGGGGTACACTGTACCGGCTTTGGTACAGCAGGTACTCGTTATATTAATAGTGGATTGTGTAGAGGGTTGTAGATAGTGTCTGGAGCCACAATATAATTTGCTTGCTATATGAGGTCCGACCGGTATGGAGGTCACAATATTAACATAGGGGTACACTGTACTGGCTATGGTACACCAGGTACTTGTTATATTAATATTGGGATGTGTTGAGGGTTGTAGAAAGTGTCTGGAGCCACAATATCATTTGCATGCGCTATATGAGGTCTGACCGGTATGGAGGTCACAATATTGACATAGTGGTACACTGTATCGGCTATGGTACACCAGGTACTCGTTAGATTAATAGTGGATTGTGTTGATGGTTGTAGATAGTGTCTGGAGCCACAATATCGTTAGCTTGCTATATGAGGTCTTTCCGGTATGGAGGTTACAATATTGACATAGGGGTACACTGTACCAGGTATGGTATACCATGTAATCGTTATATTAATAGTGGATTGTGTAGAGGGTTGTAGATAGTGTCTGGAGCCACAATATCATTTGCTTGCTATATGAGGTCTGACCGGTATGGAGGTCACAATATTGACATAGGGGTACACTGTACCGGCTATGGTACACCAGGTACTCGCTATATTAATAGTTGATTGTGTTGAGGGTTGTAGAATGTAGATATTGTCTGGAGCCACAATATCATTAGCTTATTGTATGAGGTCTGACCGGTATGGTCACAATATTGACATAGGGGTTCACTCTACCACCTATAGTACACCAGGTACTCGTTATATTGATAGTAGATTGTGTTGAGGGTTGTATATAGTGTCTGGAGCCACAATATCATTAGCTTGTTATATGAGGTCTGACCGCTATTTAGTTCACAATATTGATATAGGGGTACACTGTACAGACTATGGTACACCAGGTACTCGTTATATTAATATTGGGTTGTGTTGAGGGTTGTAGAAAGTGTCTGGAGCCACAATATCATTAGCATGCTATAGGAGGTCTGACCGGTATGGAGGTCACATTATTGATAGAGGGGTATATTGTACCGGCTATGGTACACCAGGTATTCATTATATTAATAGTGGATGGTATTGAGGGTTGTAGATAGTGTCGGGAGCCACAATATCATTAGCTTGCTATATGAGGTCTGACCGTTATGAAGGTCACAATATTGACGTAGGGGTACACTGTACCGGCTATTGTACACCAGGTACTCGTTATATTAATAGTGGATTGTGTTGAGGGTTGTAGATAGTGTCTGGAGCCACAATATCATTAGCAAGCTATAGGAGGTCTGACCGGTAGGGAGGTCACATTATTGATATAGGGGTACACCGTACCGGCTATGGTACACCAGGTACTTGTTATATTAATAGTGGATTGTGTTGATGGTTGTAGATAGTGTCTGGAACCACAATATCATTAGCATGCTATAGGAGGTCTGACGTGTATGGAGGTCACATTATTGATAGAGGGATACAAGGTACCGGCTATGGTACACCAGGTACTCATTATAATAATAGTGGATTGTGTTGAGGGTTGTAGATAGTGACTGAAGCCACCATATCATTAGCTTGCTATATGAGGTCTGACCAGTATGGAGGTCACAATATTAACATAGGGGTACACTGTACCGGCTTTGGTACAGCAGGTACTCGTTATATTAATAGT
>JBAKBP010027924.1:0-29380 GCA_037953745.1 Lithodes maja | reverse complement strand
GTTGTGGTGTGGGGGTTGTATTGATTGTGGTGGTGGGAAGGGGTTGTGGTGTGGGGGTTGTATTGATTGTGGTGGTGGGAAGGGGTTGTGGTGTGGGGGTTGTATTGATTGTGGTGGTGGGAAGGGGTTGTGGTGTGGGGGTTGTATTGATTGTGGTGGTGGGAAGGGGTTGTGGGTTGGGGGTTGTATTGATTGTGGTGGTGGGAAGGGGTTGTGGTGTGGGGGTTGTATTGATTGTGGTGGTGGGAAGGGGTTGTGGTGTGGGGGTTGTATTGATTGTGGTGGTGGGAAGGGGTTGTGGTGTGGGGGTTGTATTGATTGTGGTGGTGGGAAGGGGTTGTGATAATGGAGAATTATTGTTGAGAGAAGCTGATTGGTAGAAGTTGTGAAGTTGAAAGGGGGAGACGGAGACATGGAAGGCTTGGTATGAAGGGTGGAGTTTAATGATGGAGGTGGAGGGACGAATGGGCAGAAATGGATGTAAAGTAATGTAATGGTTGTAGTAGTCGTGGATGTGATGTTTGTGATGTAGTGGTAGTGTTGGTAGAGGGTCGATGGGCAGAGGTTTATAGATGAATTGGTGGTGGAGTTTAGAAGAGGGAAGGTGATGGTGGAGAGGAAGGAGGATGGGTGTGGAGGGTAGAGGTGGTGGAAGTGAAGGTCATGAAGATGGAGGGCTGTTGGTGAGAGCAGGTTGTGGTGGTAACAAAAGTAAACTATTGGGAAAAGAACTACTAAGAAAGAAAATGTTGTCTATACACTATGAAAATAAAAAAATTGCATGGGAAACATGCTAGAAAAGACAACGGCCACGAGGCAATTAAGGGGGGGTTTTCCACTTGAGATATTTTTTTCTGGACCCCTTTCTCCCTCATGTTTAGTACCATGGCTCTCGAGATTTTAAGACGTTCACCCCATTAGTTTGACGATGTTAAGAACATTCGCCCCATATCTGTCAAGTTTAAGACTTTTCGTGCCATTTAGGTGTCGATTGTTTCCTGGCGAGCGATAGCGAGCCTATGATTTAAGAGGTACCGGCCTTCGGCCGGGACATCTTTCTACCGAAAAATTTACAGATTTATCTTAGGGGGTGACATTTTAAGCTTGATGGAGGTCTAGGGAAAAAACTAAAAACCTCTCCTTAACACGAGATAAAGAAAACGATAAAGACAAAGAAAAATGCCTCCTGATTAAGCCCCAAAAAATAAACCGATATCTTATACAAACAGTAGCTGGGTAAAATCCGACCCGGGTGTTAAGATGTAGGGAGGAGTGCCTTTACCTGACCAATCTACCGACAGATCAACTACAGACAATACCACCTGCCACTATAGTCTCATATGAATTTATAATGTAAAACTTGTAAAATAAACAAACCAAAACTTATACGAAATACAGTAAAAAGACAAAATAACTAATCAAAATCGTTATGTGGAAACAACGCTTAAGTAAAATACTAATTTATAAATAAAAGAACACAATACTAGAACGACTAAAATTTAAAAAAAAATAATACAAATATAGTCAAAATAAAATAAAATTAATAAATATATAAATAAATATCAACAACAACGAATGTAGATGATTAACAATGAAAGATGTTGCGAGAGGAATCGGCACAAAAGAGAACCATTACAAGCTAAAAGATTAAAAATAAACACACACACACACTCTCTCTCTCTCTCTCTCTCTCTCTCACACACACACACGCTCTCTAAACACACATACACTCTCTCTCTTTCTCTCACACACACACGCTCTCTAAACACATACACACGATAACGAAGCAATAAAAACAAACAAAATATAACGATAACAAGAACTAAAATTCCCCCACATTAAGCCCAAAGAAAGGCCAGAGTTCTTGGACACACAGTACCGGTACTGCATGAAATCTGACCCCAGTGTTAAGGGGACCAACCCTGTTTTATTTTTGTTCTCTCTATCTCCCTCTCCCTCTCTCTCTCTTGGCTGTATCAAGGATAGTAAATAGTATAAGTAAATAGTATAAGGATGGACCACTCAGCGTTAATTTTTGTTATTGCCCGGGCTCGCCGCGACGGTAGCACCTCTAGCGGCCGATAGGAATCACTATTATACTCTTGCTGGCGTACACTTCATCTCAATAACCATACACATTACTCTTTATGCTGAAGATAATATCAGTATGATAATATCACTTGTGTATAAACATCTATAAGCGATTTTGAATACATAATAACAAGATAAAGAGAAAGGAAATAATTAAGAAAACTAAATGTATACCAAGAATGAAATTACCCAAAATAGTTAATACGGTCTTCCTTTAATCTTGCCGCTAATGGCCATTTTCCACTGATTGGGAGGGACCTTTGGAAATTAGGGTGATTAAAAACAGGGCATCAATAAGCCACCCCAATTCCCGGGGCCTTGCTAAGCTAGGGCATCCGGGGAGAACGGCCCGTTTGTACTATAGCGGAAAACAAAATAGCAAAATGTTTTGTTTTTTAAGACAATTTAAGCTATTCTGATATGTTTACTGTATGTATGTAAACTATGAGTAAAGACCGTATAACCTGTTTGGCCTTTTGAGACCATATGTACAGTATATGTACCACATGTACTGTATATACTGTATATATTTGTATATAGGCTACTTAGGCTATATCTCAATAAATAGTCAAATCAAATATAATCGTTACCCAGACCATTTGGTAGTCGATTTTGTTTTACTAGTAGGCTAATACACATGAACTTTGTTACCAATTATCTTGCTGCAGAATTAATAGTTTTATGAATAATGTTCATAATTCAATATAAATGAATGTATCAGCTATCCCCAGTATATATTTGTATGAATTATTGATTTATTATACAGTTGTAGGCTACTTCATTGTTTACAGCTGTATTGCAGATCACATCTTATATATGTACATATTCATAAAAAAGAAACACAAGTATATAGAGTTTACAGTATATTATATAGACTACAGAACATAGTGAATATGTAATAGCCTGCAGTACAGTAGACCACCACCACCACCTTGTATATTTATTCTTAACACTACAGAACATTGTGATTATATACTGTAGCCTAATACTCCACCACCACCTATAAAGCCATTCTTATGACTATGTAACATTGTTTGTGAATACACCACCACCACTACAACTGCTAATACTACTACTACTATACCCTGTTCATTATAGTTAGGCCAGAAAGTATTACTTCTAATCTCTGTAACTAAAACAGGGCTGGAGTAAATGGCCTGTATATTACCACACTTATTCCCCGAGCATCTTAGGCCTGATGTGAACCTGTTAGCACTACACATGTTTCAAAATTAAAGATTTCCTGCTTTGTTTTTTCATTTGGGAAGCTCGATAACTATTATTTAGTTTGTGAATTTTCCAGTATATTGCTATTCTGCAATACACTTGTGCAATTTTAAACAAGACATCAGATACATATTGAGGTGATACATTATAAACAAGACAGATACATATTGAGGTGATACATTATAAACAAGACATCAGATACATATTGAGGTGATACATTATAAACAAGACATCAGATACATATTGAGGTGATACATTATAAACAAGACATCAGATACATATTGAGGTGATACATTATAAACAAGACATCAGATACATATTGAGGTGATACATTATAAACAAGACATCATATACATATTGAGGTGATACATTATAAACAAGACATCAGATACATATTGAGGTGATACATTATAAACAAGACATCAGATACATATTGAGGTGATACATTATAAACAAGACATCAGATACATGTTGAGGTGATACATTATAAACAAGACATCAGATACATGTTGAGGTGATACAATATAAACAAGACATCAGATACATGTTGAGGTGATACATTATAAACAAGACATCAGATACATACTGAGGTGATACATTATAAACAAGACATCAGATACATGTTGAGGTGATACATTATAAACAAGACATCAGATACATGTTGAGGTGATACATTATAAACAAGACATCAGATACATACTGAGGTGATACATTATAAACAAGACATCAGATACATGTTGAGGTGATACATTATAAACAAGACATCAGATACATGTTGAGGTGATACATTATAAACAAGACATCAGATACATGTTGAGGTGATACATTATAAACAAGACATCAGATACATGTTGAGGTGATACATTATAAACAAGACATCAGATACATGTTGAGGTGATACATTATAAACAAGACATCAGATACATGTTGAGGTGATACAATATAAACAAGACATCAGATACATGTTGAGGTGATACATTATAAACAAGACATCAGATACATGTTGAGGTGATACATTATAAACAAGACATCAGATACATGTTGAGGTGATACAATATAAACAAGACATCAGATACATATTGAGGTGATACATTATAAACAAGACATCAGATACATGTTGAGGTGATACAATATAAACAAGACATCAGATACATGTTGAGGTGATACAATATAAACAAGACATCAGATACATATTGAGGTGATACATTATAAACAAGACATCAGATACATGTTGAGGTGATACAATATAAACAAGACATCAGATACATGTTGAGGTGATACAATATAAACAAGACATCAGATACATGTTGAGGTGATACATTATAAACAAGACATCAGATACATATTGAGGTGATAGTACAAAATTATGCATTTCCTAGCTACAAAATAAAGTTAAAACTCACTTTTTAGGATCCTTTGGAATGCGGAAAAAAGACCGGTCTCTATTCCATTTTGTATTATTGCAGTAGTTTATAGCTGAACATCCTGTAATCCCCATCGTGGCAACAATAATAATGTATAGGGTTTTTGGCTGTATCCATGCGGCCCCATTCAACCTACTGTTTTAACACCTTTATCCCCATCTAGGTGTCGAATTCTTCCAGGCGAGCGGTAGCGAGCCAGCATAATATTTAAAACATATTTGTTGACAGCAAGCTAAATTTGTACATTTTTCGATAGGAAAAGGTCTCCGGCGAAGCCGGATTTCTTCATTCAATGCTGGCACGCTATCGCTCGCCAGGAAGAAATCGACACCTGCATGGGGATAAACGTCTCAAAACAGTAGTCTGAATGGGGCCGACTGGATACAAGCCAGGGAAAGAGAGAAAAGAAGAGAAAAAATGCAGATGACCTTCCTTAACCCCTTCTGTACCGCAGACGTCTTTTCAATTTTATTGTAGCTATGTTTAGACCATTATGTGCAGTTTATGAAAGATCTGTGGTGGTAAAATGGGTTAACGGAGATAGTTCGAAGCCTGTTTATTGCTACAGGCCCTTCTTAAACTGAATGAAATTGTCTAATAGTAGCCAAAATAAAGTTAGAAAGACGACGCCGGTACAGAAGGGGTTAAGAATGATACAAGGAATGTCTTTATCTTACCGACACACCAACTACAGACAAACAATGGTAGCAAGATAATCCAGCCCAAATTAACCCACAATAGTGAATTGCCAACTTGCGAGTTTCGTTCTATAAGGAAGTTGGAGCCGTGAACATCGATATTAAAGAGAAATGCAATAATAATGTGGGTTTCTGATGGATAAAAAGTATGATCGATTTGGTTTTATGTATTTTTATATGTATTATGACCGTATTTTAGCTGATAATTCTGCTAAATATTGATGGCCACAGCTCCAACTTCCTTATAGATCAACACTCGCAAGTGGTCAATTGAATACCCTATCCAGTGTTAAGATATTTTGTCTGGACCCCCTTCTCCTACATGTTTTTTTTTTTTTTTTTGCTGGATCTCTTGTTGCTTGATTTCCTTATGATTAGCCCCATAGTTTTGTTATTTCAAGACGTTCGTCCCATTACTTTAGCGACTTTAAGAGCTTTCGCCTAATTTATTTGTCAATGTTAAGAACTTCCGTGCTATATAAGTGTCTTCTTTTTTCTAGCGAACGAAAGCGAGCTTGGAATATAGGAGGAATCGGCCTTCGGCTGAGGCATTTTTCGGTTGATCTCGAAGGGGGGTCTTCGCTTATATATGTATTTATTTATTTATTTATTAAGCTTGATGTAGGTCCAGGGTGAAAAAAATAAAAAATAATAATCCTCTTAAAATCTATATAGGAGGTGACTTTATCTACCTTGTTTACCGACAGACCAACGCCAGGCAATAACAAGTACCACTACTAAATGACTCAAATGAAGGCCACGATAATGAAGAGTCAAGACAGAAATATGTAGCGAGAGCAAACAAGGCCAAAGAGAATCATCAAAACAGAAAACGACGGGAAGCGAAAATGACTAAAGAAAACGACCAAGCGGCAATAACACGAGAGAAAGATAAGAACAACAACAACATTCACCTCACAATAGCGAAATGAAGACCCAATCCAGTGTTAAGGGGGTGGGGGTATTACTCGCTTTTTATGGACCCCCTTCTCCCTCATGTTTAGCATATTTGTTTTGAGGTTTTAAGACGTTCGTTCCGTTAGTTTGACGATTTTGAGACGCGCCTCATTGTGTTGTCAATATTAAAACCTTTCGTGCCCTTTAGGTGTCGATTATTTTTTTCTGAAGAGCGTTAGCGTGCCTCTAAATTTAGAAGGAACCGGCATTCGGCCGAAAAATGTACAACTTTTACAAGGGTGTCAAGGTGGTGTTTTTGTAAGCTTGATGGAGGTCTAACGAGGAAACTCAAACAAATTAATAAATACATAATTATATAGACCATGAACCAAGCACTACCCCCTTATAAGATCTCTACAAGGGCTGACTGCATTTATCTTATCCCGACAGACCAACAACAGACAATAACAAGTGTCACTATAGTCTTACACGATTACCAGAATCACTAAACAGAACGAAAACTATCATGAAGAGTCAAGAAAACCATACCAAGGAGAACGGTCAAAACAGAAAACGATGAGAAGCGAAAATGACTAAAGAAAACGATACTGAGAGTGGTGCGAGAGAAAACTACACAAAGACATAATAAAAGAAAACCACTACAAGAGAAAACGATCACGAGACAATAAATACCAGATAAAGAAAACGACACCACCAAGGAAATGCACTCCCATTTAAGGGGGGTCACCTGCTTGTATCCATTCGGCCCCATTCAGCCAACTGTTTTAAGACGTTTATCCCCATCCAGGTGTCGATTTCTTCCTGGCGAGCGATAGCGAGCCAGCACTGTATTGAGAAATCTGGCTTCGCCAGAGAAATTTTTCTATCGAAAAATTTAGAAATTTAGCTTGCTGTCAAAACAAAAATACAAATATGCTGGTTCGCTACCGCTCGCCAGGAAAATATTGACACCTGGATGGGGGTAAAAGTCTTAAAATAGTAGGCTGAAAGGGGCCGAATGAACACAAGCCAAAGAGAGAAGAAGAGAAAGAGAAAAAAGCGAGGTGGGCACCCTTAAACAACAAGAAAACTCTCCTATTTAGACATGTAAAAAGACAACATAAAAATACACTTCGATTTAGACATGGATTTAGACAACAAGAGAATGCACTCCCATTTAGACAACAACAGCAAAATCCCTCTGATGTAGAGACAATAGAGAAGTGAAGACCTCATCCAGTGTTAAGGGGAGGTTTGATTTTTCTGGAACCCCTTCTCCCTCATGTTTATCCACATTAGTTTTGGCTATTTTAAGATTTGTTGTGCTATTTAGGTGTCGATTCTTCCCTGGCGAGCGATATCGAGCCTGTAATTTAGGTGGAACTGCCCTTCGCCCAGGACATTTTTCTACTGAAATATGTAAACATTTATCTCGAAGGGGGGTCTTGGGGGTATCTTTTAAAGCTTCATGGAGGTCTTGGGGAGAAACTAAAAATAGTACTAAATAATATATATATATATAAATATATGGCAGGGTGTTGATAGAGAGGATAATAAAGTGTACGGAAGTTGCAATAGGAGAAGAACAGTGCGGTTTTAGGAGGGGAAGAGGGTGCGTGGATCAGATGTTTGCAGTAAGACAGTTATGCGAGAAGTATTTAGAGAAGCATAAGGAGATATTTTGGGCTTTTATGGACTTGGAAAAAGCGTATGATCGTGTGGACCGTGAAGCAATGTGGAAGGTGTTAAGGATTTATGAAATAGGAGGAAATTTGTTAGAAGCAGTTAAGAGTTTTTATGAAGGGAGCAGAGCATGTGTGAGAGTAGGAAATGGTGAGTTGAGTGAATGGTTTGAGGTAAAGGTAGGTTTGCGACAGGGTTGTGTAATGTCACCATGGCTGTTTAATATGTTTATGGATGGTGTGGTGAGGGAGGTGAAAAGGAGAACTATGGGAAGAGGATTGGGTTTAGTAGGAAAGAATGGTAGAGATTGGGAGTTGAATCAGTTGCTGTTCGCTGATGACACAGCATTGGTGGCGGATTCTGATGAGAAACTGCAGCGGGTAGTCAAAGAGTTTGGTGTGGTTTGTGGAAGGAGGAAACTGAAGGTGAACGTCAATAAAAGTAAAGTAATGGTGTGTAATAGGGGAGAGCATAGGGTGAATCTAGATGTGAGGCTGGATGGGGAAATATTGGAACAAGTAGAGTGTTTTAAATATCTAGGAGGAACGATAAGCAGGAGTGGAGGTATGGAAGTGGAGGTAAAACAGAGAGTGTGTGCAGGAAGGAAGGTTTTCGGAGCAATGGGAAGTATGTGGAAGACGAGAAATCTCGGAGTGAAAGTAAAAAGTGCACTGTATCAAGGAATTGTTGTGCCAACAGTGATGTATGGGGCTGAGACATGGGCTCTGAAGAAAAAGGAGAAAAGAGGGCTGGATGTGTTGGAGATGAGCTGCTTGAGGAGTATGTGTGGAGTTACTCGTAGAGACAGATTGAGGAATGAAGAGATACGTAGGAGAGTGGGGCAGCAGGAACATTTGTCAGCCAGAGTGGACAGAAGGGTGCTGAGCTGGTATGGTCATGTTGAACGAATGGGAGATGAAAGGCTTACAAAGAGAATATGTGAGTCAGGTACAAGGGGAGATAGAAGGGCAGGAAGACCCCCATTGAGATGGAGAGACTGTGTAAGAAAGGCTTTGGATGATAGAGGAATGACTATAGATCAGGCAGGGGAAGTGGTGGTGGACAGGAGTGAATGGAGAATGCTTGTGAATAGTTGAGTGAACACGTGGTCATTTGGAGTAAGGGGTCGGGCGCAAGTTCGACTAGATAATAGTCCATCAGGCGCCTGGCCCGGGGGGACGATTAATATGAAGGGTGTGCCTGGAAGTGTGGTGGGAGGGCTTGTGGCTTTGGCTCCGCTGCATGTCTGCCTGCCGAGATCGGAACCTCTCCGGGTGGTCAGGGGCCGGGGGAGTGCTGGAGCGACCTTGGTAACCCTGGTCTCTGGGTCTTCTCCTGGGTGACCTGGATGTGTGTGAGTTTGTGTTTTTTATCTGTGTTTATTTTTTGTTTTATGTTGTTTTTGTGTTTTCCCTGTTCTTGCTCTGTCTTGAGTCGGCTACCCCCAAAATGGGGATTGGGCCTGAGCATATAGATAGATAGATAGATAGATAGATATATAAATAATACAAATATATAATTATAAATAACTAAATATATAAGTGAAGCAATAAATACAACTAAATACAAATAATATAAATATATAATAATAAATAACTGAATATACTGTATAAGTGAAGAAATAAATACAACTAAATAATATAATAAATATATAAATAACATAAATATATAATAATAAATAACTAAATATATACGAGAAGCAATACATACAACTAAATACAAATAATATAAATATATAATATTAAATAACTGAATATACTGTATAAGTGAAGAAGTAAATACAACTAAATACAAATAATATGAATATATAATAATAAATAACTAAATATATAAGTGAAGCAATAAATACAACTAAATACAAATAATATAAATATATGATAATAAATAACTAAATATATAAGTGAAGCAATAAATACAACTAAATACAAATAATATGAATATATAATAATAAATAACTAAATATATAAGTGAAGAAATAAATACAACTAAATACAGATCTCCCCTGGTGACGTCCACAAGGGTTGACTGTATCTATATCCTTGTTTGCCAACAGACCCACGCCAGCCAACAACACCGTAGCCTCACAAAGGGACGGAGGGACAAACAAACAACATGATAGGGAAGGGGGTCAAAGTTTATATTTGGACAGACGGGTTCTGTCGGGTTGCCCAAGTAATGGATTCAAAGATTAACTTACTTTTTTTTTTTTTTTTTTTTTTTTTTGTACTACTACTTTCTTCCTCATGTTTAGCTCCACCAAATGCAGATTATGAGATTATTTATAAGACGTTCGTGCCATTAGTTTAGCTATTTAACCTTTCGCTGCGGGTGACGTTCCGGAACGTCCTGGCAAGTTACAGCAATATCCAGGCTTTAAAAGCCTGTAAAAACCGTAAAAATTGAGTGTCAGTGGGCGGGAGCGTGAGGGGCCCACCTCCGACCCTCAGAGCACCGAGCGGCTCACTGAGATTGACTGTGTCTCGCACGAGTCTCTCTCTGTGTCTCCCAACAGTGTAGCCAAGCGAGCGAGTGTTACATAATAGCGGGTTTCCCGCGTTTCACTGGCACCACTGCGGGTGAACCAGACCACGTACGGGGCCCGTTCTGGTGTCATTTTGAAGCTATTCTCGCCTAGTTTTCGGCAGAATACACTTCATTTAAATGCAGATGCTTGATTTATCATTCAGGAGTGCCTGAATATGCCCTAAATAGCCCAAACATAGCCGCAGCCAAAGGGTTAAAGACCTTTCGACTAATTTCTTTGTCAGTTTCAAGATCCCTCATGCCATTTAGGTGATGATTTTTTCCTGGCGAGCGATAGCGAGCCTGCAATTTAGGAGTAACTGGGCTTCGGCCAAAACATTTTTTGCATGTATTCATTATTTGTCTAGTTTCCTCCCTAGACCTCCATCAAACTTAAAAAAAAAATATCCATTAGATCCCCCTTCTAGATTAATGTATACATTTTTCGGAAATGTCCCGGCCGAAGGCCAGTTCTTCCAACATTACAGGCTCACTATCGTTCGCCAGGAACAAAATCGGCACCTAAATAGCACGAAAGGTCTAAATATGGACGAAGAAATGGGGCGAAAGGACTTAAAATCGACTAACTAATAGGGCAAACATCTTAACATCTGAAAACTAATGGGGCTAAACATGAGGGAGAAAGTTGTCCAGAAAACCGGCCCATCTTTCTCTTAAGGGAAAATATTGATCCAATTTATGCGCCTCGAGTGGATTGTGAGTAAGTTTTGTTTAGTTTATGTTCTTTCATTTTCGTTTTATCTTTTTTTTTCATGATATTGTTTTGCTAAATCTTCAATATGTCATTTCCACACAGTGATCTTGATAAGTTCTCTTGTCTCTATATTGCGCTGTTCAGGATTTTTTTTAATTTTTGTGTTTTTCCATTATTCCCAATATTACATCATCCTGCCGGAATAGTTCAATACATTAAGTAAGTGACCGCATATCACTGCAGGCCGTTGTTCAGTAAGTGACCGCACATCACTGCAGGCCGTTGTTCAGTAAGTGACCGCACATCACTGCAGGCCGTTGTTCAGTAAGTGACCGCACATCACTGCAGGCCGTTGTTCAGTAAGTGACCGCACATCACTGCAGGCCGTTGTTCAGTAAGTGACCGCACATCACTGCAGGCCGTTGTTCAGTAAGTGACCGCACATCACTGCAGGCCGTTGTTCAGTAAGTGACCGCACATCACTGCAGGCCGTTGTTCAGTAAGTGACAGCACATCACTGCAGGCCGTTGTTCAGTAAGTGACCGCACATCACTGCAGGCCGTTGTTCAGTAAGTGACCGCACATCACTGCAGGCCGTTGTTCAGTAAGTGACCGCACATCACTGCAGGCCGTTGTTCAGTAAGTGACCGCACATCACTGCAGGCCGTTGTTCAGTAAGTGACCGCACATCACTGCAGGCCGTTGTTCAGTAAGTGACCGCACATCACTGCAGGCCGTTGTTCAGTAAGTGACCGCACATCACTGCAGGCCGTTGTTCAGTAAGTGACCGCACATCACTGCAGGCCGTTGTTCAGTAAGTGACCGCACATCACTGCAGGCCGTTGTTCAGTGACCGCACATAACTGCAGGCCGTTGTTCAGTCGTGAAGCCAGTGTCACACGAGCACTTTTTCCGGCAATTTTTGATGATCAAGTTTTGTTTTCGTAATATTTTGAGGCTCTTTCGCATTCGATTTAGAAACTAGACTAAATATAGATTATGTTAGGTGGCTTACTTTTGACACCACTTAAATTTTGAAGCTGCTTGACTACAATTGTTTTTAAAACAATTGTACGGGTAACTAAACTGCATTTATGAATGGCGTTGTCTGATTGAAATGATGGTTAAGGAGGAATTATATTTTATTTTATTTTTTTGTCTCCCTAGACTTTCATCAAGCTTTACAAAAAAATACCCCCCAAACCCCCCTTCGAGATAAATCTGTGCATTTTTCGGTAGAACAAATTCGGCCGGTTCCTCCTTGATGACTGGCTCGCCAGGCAAACATCGACATTAAAATTGACAAAGAGATAGGTTTAAAGGAGTCTAAAATCGCCAACCTAAAACCTAAAAGCTAATGAGGCTAAACATGAGGGAGAAGGGGGTTCCGAAAAAAATCTTAAATATTTAAAGCAATCACAATGGCAGAAATTGTATAAGATCAGTTACAGTTGCCAATCCATAACACTGGTATTACTGGTATATTTTTCCTTTGTCTTATAAATATTAACATATTTGCTCCAAATGGAAAACCCTTCGCCTACTTACTGTTTAATGAACAGGGTATAGACAATTTAATGATACACAGGCAATAATAATTCGTTTTTTTCTTCTATGTGAATGAGGGAGACAAAAGGCATAACTACCTGCAGCGAGTGCCTCCCCCAGATTTCAAAGAGTGACAGGGCCGAAATCAAGGGACGTTCGAGCTAAAATGCCTGGACACACGGAGTTTGAAGCAATTTAAGTCATAGGAAAGACTGATTCTGGGAGAGAGTTCCAGAGCTCAGCAGTTGAATAGAAGAAAGTCTGAGAATAGCGTCTCACCCTTGGGTTGGAAAGTTGCACAGAGTAGGGGTGGGATTGTGTTGCAAGCCTGATACAGTAGTAATAGGCAATAGTAACTGGTTAAGGGGAGATATCCACTTGAGGGATTTTTTCTTGACTCCTTTCTCCCTCATGTTTAGCCCCATTGTTTTCCTAATGTTAAGACGTTCGCCCCATTATTTTGACGATTTTAAAGAACTTTCAACCCATTTCTGTCAATTTTAAGACCTTTCATGCCATTTAGGTGTCGATTTTATCCTGGCGAGCGATAGCGAGCCTGTAATTTAAGAGGAACCGGCTTTCAGCCGGGACATTTTTCTACCGAAAAATGTACAAATTTATCTTGAAAGGGGCTCAGGGGGGTGTAATCTTAAGCTTGAAGGATATCTACGGACCAAACTAAAAACCTCCCCTTAAGCTACATTAAACCCCTAGCACCCCTATTGATTTATCAATACTTAATGGAAACATATGAAACTGCTACATCTCTGCATCACATTATAGACAGGTTTTCACAACTAACAAATTATTTGCCTATGTAAACTTTGTAATAGTTGAGTAATTAGGATGGGGATAAGCCAGTTTGTCGCCAGCTTACACACACACACACACACACACACACTATAATGTTGAATAGTCATATAACAGTATTTAGTCCAGCCTTTACAATAACTGACTAACTTATGACTAATTATAAAAACCTTGAGAATGTCAATGTTTTTGGTAAATCACAGAAATGTCCAGCTCCAATCAAACTTTGAAAGTCATCCCCTTAGATTCTTCCTCAGCTACATATTATATACTGTATATGTGTCACAGAAGCTAACACATATTATATACTGTATATGTGTCACAGAAGCTAACACATATTATATACTGTATATGTGTCACAGAAGCTAACACATATTACAAAACAGACGTAAATGAAAAGGTTAACTCATTTATTTGTAACCGTTGTATTCTGCGAGGGCCTTCATAAGCTTAATAAAACGTCTCGGAATGCCTTAAGGGGGTCAACGGCTTTTTTTTTTATTTTTCTCCTTTTCTCTCTTTCCCTGCCTTGTATCCATTCGGCCCCATTCAACCAACTGTTTTAAGACGTTTATCCCCCTCCAGGTGTCGATTTCTTCCTGGCGAGCGATAGCGAGTCTGCATTGTATGAAGAAAACCGGCTTCGCCGGAGAAATGTTTCTATCGAAAAATGTACAAATTTAGCTTGCTGTCAAAACAAAAATATATGCTGGCTCGCTACCGCTCGCCAGGAAAATATTGACACCTGGATGGGGGTAAACGTCTTAAAACAGTAGGCTGAATGGAGGCGAATGGATACCAGCCAAAGAACGAAGGAGAGAAAGAGAAAATAAAGCGAGGTGGGGTCCCTTAAATTACGGAAGCTGGTGACACAGGAACAATATTAGTGGCGGATTTGAATTAGCCATTATATTCTGTGGCCGTTCAAGAGTGTGGCTGTCTTCACTTGAAACCTTTGTACAATTATAGGAAAACAATTAACCTGAACCCGAAGAAAGGACAGACTTCGCACCAGGCAAGAAGGATCGACGGGAGATTAGCGAGAAAGACTCCCTGGCGCCAGTCTAGGAACCCGTGAAATAGATTTGGAAATACGAATATGGTATACCAAGGCCAGGACACAGGAGAGATAAAAAAAAAAAAAAAAAAAACATATGCCAGGGCAACGGGGAGAAAAAAAATATGTTATGCAAGTTCAATGAGAAAGGGGAATATATATATATATATATATATATATATATATATATATATATATATATATATATATATATATATATATATATATATGTTTCTAGTCTCTCAGTGGGGATCGAACCATCATCCTGATGGTCGATGGTTCGATCCCCACTGAGAGACTAGAAACATTTAGTGGCTCACGTGTATTTGTGATATATTCTCAATATATATATATATATATATATATATATATATATATATATATATATATATATATATATACTGTATATACTGTATATACAGTATATAATATATGAGCCATAGAGAATACAAATTAATAGAAGACAATCCGGTAGGAAAAGATAGTGGGATTTGTATGAAGAAGAGAGAATAAAAGAGGGGTGACTGTACGAATTTACGAGAGCAAAGGAAAGGCATGGGCTGTATACATGGGCTGTATACAATGCAATGGAGAGCAAATAGAATGATACCCCACACAATAAGAACAAGGGTGAAGACATAATGAATGGTGTTACAAACAAAAACAAAACTATACTATTTATGAAAGTATAATAAAAAAACGGAACAATACTCAAATGGATATAGCCTATTGTATACGAATCAGAAGGATAAGGAGAAATAGTATGAGATAGCAGACAATGCAGAAGGAATAACCGGTACATAACTAAGAAAAAAAGGTATGGAAAAAGACAATATATTTTGAGTGTTTAAACAATTTAATTCTTTCCCTTCGCAGGCGCCATTAATGGACGAAAAATCTTGAACAATGGCGTTACCTTTCGAAATAGATACACTAATCCGTGTACTCTCTGTAAACACCACTAATTCCTAGAGTATTCGTTCAGTTACAGGCGCTGCGAAGGGAAATTATGGTTTATGACTACAAGGGTAACAACCACAACACAGTAATAATATGTGGCAGCCCCAAAGTACCACCGTTATCAGAGTAAGACAAAGGACCAACAAACTTGGCGTGTTTTCTACCCAAGAGGGAACTATTGTAGCCTACTGTGTACTGTAGTATACCTCAATATTACCGAGACATTGAACGCAAAATGTGATTACAGTTTTTGAATAACACAGGATATGATACATGACTTCAGGTTAAGGGGGAGGATTTTAGTTTGTTCCCGAGACCTCCATCAAGCTGAAATTACACCCCCTAGACCCCCATTCAAGATACATTTGTACATTTTTCGGTAGAAAAATTTCCCGGCCAACGGCCGGTTCCTGTTGAAGTACAGGCTCGGTATCTCTTACCAGATAAAATATCGACACCTAAATGACACGAAAGGTCTTAAAATTGACAGAAATGGGACAAAACTTAATAAAATCGCCAAACTAATGGGGAGAACGTCATAAACTCTTAAAACAATGGGGCTAAATATGAGGGGAGAAAGGGGTCCAGAAAAAAACCCCAAGTGGAAATCTCCCCTTTAGTCGGGTTAACTTAGATTAGGTTACATTTCTGCATAATCCGTTCATTATGGCTAGGCCAGAACTAGTGACCCCTAGCCTTGTAACTAAAAAAGGGCTAGAGCAATTGGGCAGTACATTTCCACACCTATTTCCTGGCTGACCCTTCCTAAATGGTAGAAATATTAGCTCGGTTACTCTAGTCGTTTAAGAGTCCTAGAGGTTAGTGGTCAAGCTTTTTGGCCTACACTTAATGAATGGATTATAGGTGAGGGTAAGATAGGCTAGGGTAAACCACTTTATTGTTTTGGATAGGTAAGTTTAATTAGGCTAGGCTGAGAAAGGTAAGTGGGGAGCCAGACACAACTTTAAGGGGAGGCAGTTGTTTTGTCGAGTACTCCTCCCTCATGTTTAGCTCTATTAGTTATGAGATTTCAAGACATTCGCCTCATTAGTTTGGCGATTTTCAGACCATTTGCCCCATTCCTTTGCCAATATTAAGACCTTTCGTGCCATTTAGGTGTCGATTTTTCTCGTGCCGAGCGATAGCGAGCCTGTATTTTAAGAGGAATTGGCCTTCGGCCGGGACATTTTTCGGTAGAAAAATGTACAAATTTATATAGAGGCTTAGAGACCAAACTGAACCCCTTCCTTAAACCATTGAGCCGAACCAGTAAATTATGCTGCACAATACCGTCTGATCTCAACTCAAGACCAAGACCGTCTTCATGATCTCCCTTAACTTGGACAATATCCCTCTGGAATTATTCTCCAGGTCAAAAGCTCAAAGTAAAACAATATCCCCCTGCATGCATCAGGTTAAGGGGAGGTTTTCAGATTGCTCACTAACCATCAAGCTTACAAAAATACCCGCAAGACCTCCTTTCAAGATAAATTTGTACATTTTTCGGTAGAAAATATATCAGCTGAAGGCCAGTTCCCTATAAATTACAGGCTCGCTACCGCTCGCCAGGAAAAATCGACACCTAAATGGCACGAAAGGTTTTTAAATTGACATAAATGGGGCCTGTGGTCTTAAAATCGGCAAACTAATGGGGCAAACGTCTTATAATGTCAAACTAATGGGGATAAACACGAGGGAGAAGGGGTGTCCAGAAAAAAAACTCTTAAGTGAAAATCTCTCCTTAAGTTTGGTTAGATTACCTTAGCATTCGCGAAGATGGAGTAAATTAGATCAAGTTAGGTTTGTTAAGTAAATTAGATCAAGTTAGGTTTGTTAAGTAAATTATATCAAGTTAGGTTTGTTAAGTAAATTAGATCAAGTTAGGATTGTTAAGTAAATTAGATCAAGTTAGGTTTGTTAAGTAAATCAGATCAAGTTAGGTTTGTTAAGTAAATTAGATCAAGTTAGGTTTGTTAAGTAAATTAGATCAAGTTAAGTTTGTTAAGTAAATTATATCAAGTTAGGTTTGTTAAGTACATTAGATCAAGTTAAGTTTGTTAAGTAAATTAGATCAAGTTAGGTTTGTTAAGTAAATTAGATCAAGTTAGGTTTGTTAAGTAAATTATAATTTATCAAGTTAAGTTTGTTAAGTAAATTATATCAAGTTAGGTTTGTTAAGTAAATTAGATCAAGTTAAGTTTGTTAAGTAAATTATATCAAGTTAGGTTTGTTAAGTAAATTAGATCAAGTTAGGTTTGTTAAGTAAATTATATCAAGTTAGGATTGTTAAGTAAATTAGATCAAGTTAGGTTTGTTAAGTAAATTAGATCAAGTTAGGTTTGTTAAGTAAATTATATCAAGTTAAGTTTGTTAAGTAAATTATATCAAGTTAGGTTTGTTAAGTAAATTAGATCAAGTTAAGTTTGTTAAGTAAATTAGATCAAGTTAGGTTTGTTAAGTAAATTAGATCAAGTTAAGTTTGTTAAGTAAATTAGATCAAGTTAGGTTTGTTAAGTTATGCTTGGTAAGATTGGGGGAGGTAGTCGCTTTTTCTGGACTTCTTCTCCCTCATGTTTAGCCTCGTTAGTTTTGACATTTTAAGACGTTTATTTCATTAGTTTGGCGATTTTAAGACCTTTCACCCCATGTCTTTATCAATGTTAACACAGTCTATGCCATTTAGGTGTCGATTTTGTTTCCTGATGAGCGATAGCGAGCCTGAAATTTTAGGAGGAACCGGCCATTGGCCGGGAAATTTGTCTACCTAAAAAATGTACACATTTATCTTGAAAGGTGATCTAGGCTGTGTATTTTTTAAAGCTCGATGGAGACCTAGCGAAGATACTAATAAACAGATAAATTAATATATAAATAGACCCAACAATAACCACTACCCCCTATAAGGATATTAGATTAGGGTAAATTAGGTACGGTAATATATATAGCCAACGAATCCTGCTGACAACTATGAACATTGACATGACAAAACAAATGCATGGCAACAAGTGCAACAACGGCCGTAATGGATGGAGTGTGTTGGGGTCCAGCAGCAGAGACGCAGATCCACACTCCTAAACGGCTACATTCCTAAATGGCCACACTCCTAAACAGCCTCACTCTAAAACGGCCACAATCCTTAACAGCCACACTACTAAACAGCCACACTACTAAACAGCCACACTTCTAAACAGCCACACTCCTAAACGGCCACAAACCTTAACAGCCACACTACTAAACATCCACACCCCTAAACAGCCACACTACTAATCGGCCACACTCCAAAACGGCCACACTCCTAAGAAGCCACACTCCTAAACAGCCACACTACTAAACGGCCACAATCCTAAACAGCCACACTCCTAAACAGCCACACTACTAAACAGTCACACTCCTAAACAGCCACACTACTAAACAGCCACACTACTACACAGCCACACTCCTAAACAGCCACACTACTAAACAGCCACACTACTAAACAGCCACACTCCATAACGGCCAAAATCCTTAACAGCCACACTACTAAACAGCCACACTACTAAACAGCCACACTACTAAACAGCCACACTCCATAACGGCCAAAATCCTTAACAGCCACACTACTAAACAGCCACACTACTAAACAGCCACACTACTAAACAGCTACACTACTAAACAGCCACACTCCTAAACAGCCACACTACTAAACAACCACACTCCAAAACAGCCACACTACTAAACAGCCACACTACTAAACAGCCACACTCCATAACGGCCAAAATCCTTAACAGCCACACTACTTAACAGCCACACTCCTAAACAGCAACAATACTAAACAGCCACACTACAAAACAGCCACACTACAAAACAGCCACACTACTAAACAGCCACACTACTAAACAGCCACACTACTAAACAGCCACACTACTAAACAGCCACACTCCTAAACAGCCACATTCCTAAATGGCCACACTACTAAACAGCCACACTCCATAACGGCCAAAATCCTTAACAGCCACACTCCTAAACGGCCACACTCCAAAACGGCTACACTCCTAAACGGCCACACTCCTAAACAGCCACATTCCTAAACGGTCACACTCCTAAACGGCCACACTCCTAAACAGCCACATTCCTAAACGGTCACTCTTAAACGGCCACATTCCTAACGGCCACACTCCTAAACGGCCACATTCCTAAACGGCGACACTCCAAAACAGCCACACTACTAAACGGCCGAATTCCTAAACGGCCACACTCCTAAACGGCCACACTCCAAAACGGTCACACTCCTAAACGGCCACACTCCTAAACGGTCACACTCCTAAACAGCCACACACCTAAACGGCCACTCTCCTAAACGGCCACACCCTACACAGTGAAGGACAGACTTCGCACCAGGGCAAGAAGGATCGACGGAGATTAGCGAGAAAGACTCCCCTGGCGCCAGTCTAGGAAGGTGTGAAATAGGATAGGAAATACCAATATACAAAGGTATACAATGGAATTAACCCTTTGAGTACCAGCGACGTGTGTTCTATTTTATTCTAGCTATATTTAGACGATAGTAGGAAGGATCTGTGGTAGTTAAAAGGGTTGGTTGAGATAGTTTGAAGTCATATTGTTGCCATTGATACTTCCCAAACTGAAGAAAATCGTCTATTAGTTGCCAGAATAGGATGAAAAGGACGTCCCTGGTACTGCACGGGTTAATACAAAGGCTATCCATCAACAACAGACCTAATGACCCTTACACAGTTGCTCGTTGAAGGATAGCTATTAGGGAAAGGACTGTGAATGGGATGGACATTGATTGGGAATGGCTTGTTACTGGGAAAACAACTGGGGCAGGAAGAATAGCTACAATATATTAAGGGGAGGCTGGCCGTTTGCTTGGTCAATTACTTCATTTAAGGGGAGGCTGGCCGTTTGCTTGGTCAATTACTTCATTTATTCATATATTTTTTTTAGTTTCCTCCCTAGACCTCCATCAAGCTTAGAAAAACACCCCCTAGACCCCCCTTCAAGATAAATTTGTACATTTTTCGGTAGAAAAATTTCCCGGCCGAAGGCCGGTTCCTCTTAAAATTGCAGGTTCGCTATCGCTCGCCAGGAAATAATCGATACCTAAATGGTACGAAAGGTCTTACAATTGACAACAAAATGGGGCGAAAGGTGTTAAAATCGCCAAACTAATGGGCCGAACGTCTTATAATTTCAAAACTAGTAGAGTTAAACATTAGGGAGAAGGGGGTCCAGATAAACGGTCTGCCTCCCCTTAACTGGACACCTTCACATCCAGAGATATATGATATACCAAAACACAGGACAGCTATAAACAACTAAACAACATCTATGAGAAAGGAGGAATATACATAAACCGCAGAGAACATACACATATACAATACCTATTCCCTCACTAACTCGTCTCAATCGGTAGAAATGTACAGCCCATTTGCTCTAGCCCTTTCCGAGTTACGGAGGTTATAAACTATATCTTAATCTAGCTATAGCTTTTTCTGGAGAAATAGCCGATAACTAGGCGAGCTGTTCCCACGCAAGCGAGGACAGCGGCTCCAAAAAGAGAAGAAGAAGAGAAGGGACTATAGACATTCCGGTGGGAGAAGAGGGTGGGGTGTTTATGACGAAAAGAGAAGAGGGTGGGGTGTTTATGACGAAAAGAGAAGAGGGTGGGGTGTTTATGACGAAAAGAGAAGAAAGGAGGGCTGAATAATCGGAAAAACAAACGCCAAGGAAAGAAAAGGGAGAAATGGAATAATGCAAACCAAAGCCAAATAATTAACTATAGTCTATTCATTATAATTAACTATAGTCTATTCATTATAATTAACTATAGTCTATTCATTATAATTAACTATAGTCTATTCATTATAATTAACTATAGTCTATTCATTATAATTAACTATAGTCTATTCATTATAATTAACTATAGTCTATTCATTATAATTAACTATAGTCTATTCATTATAATTAACTATAGTCTATTCATTATAATTAACTATAGTCTATTCATTATAATTAACTATAGTCTATTCATTATAATTAACTATAGTCTATTCATTATAATTAACTATAGTCTATTCATTATAATTAACTATAGTCTATTCATTATAATTAACTATAGTCTATTCATTATAATTAACTATAGTCTATTCATTATAATTAACTATAGTCTATTCATTATAATTAACTATAGTCTATTCATTATAATTAACTATAGTCTATTCATTATAATTAACTATAGTCTATTCATTATAATTAACTATAGTCTATTCATTATAATTAACTATAGTCTATTCATTATAATTAACTATAGTCTATTCATTATAAGTATACCAAACATCTTGACCATTAAGGGGAGTCACCGGCTTTTTGTATCTTTCTCTACTTATCTCTCTTTCCTTGGCTTGTATCCATGCGGCCCCATTCAGCCAACTGTTTTAAGACGTTTATCCCCATCCAGGTGTCGATTTCTTCCTGGCGAGCGACAGCAGGCCAACATTGTATGGAGAAATCCGGCTTCGCCGGAGAAATTTTTCTATCGAAAAATGTACAAATTTAGCTTGCTGTTAAAACAAATAATATTGGCACCTGGATGGGGGTAAACGTCTTAAAACAGTAGGCTGAATGGGGCCGAATGGATACAGGTCAAAGAGAGAGAGAGAAAGAGGAAAACAACGGGGTGGGCTCCCTTAAACGAGGTAGACAAAATGGAAGTAAAGATAAAGGCCGGGTACAATAATGTTTACAAGGCAACGTGAACAAAGAATGGCACTAAAGGCGGTTTAGTTTCAGCTAAAATTAAGGGGTATGTTTGTTTTTTCTGGACTCCCTTCTCCCTCACATTTAGCCCATTTAGTTTTGAAATTTTAAGACGTTTCGGCCCATCAGTTTGGCGATTTTAAGAACTTTCACCCCCATCTCTTTTTCATTATCAAGACCTTTCGTGCGATTCAGGTGTCGATATTTTCCTGGCGAGCGATAGCGAGCCTGTAAGTTAGGAGGAACCGGCTTTCGGCCGGGACATTTGTCTACCGAAACAATGTAGGCCTACACATTTATCTAGGGGTATGTCGTGGATGTTTTTTATTTAAAGCTTAATGGAGGTCTAGGGAGGAAACTAAATAAATAATAAATAAATAAATGAATCGACCAATAAATACACCCTTCTCCTTTTAAATGTAAACCCTTAAGGGGAGATGGGCCGGTTTTTTGGTCTATTAATTCATGTATTCCTTTATTTCTTAGTTTCCTCGCTAGACCTCCATTAAACTTTAAAAAACGTCCATTAGACCCGTCTTCTAGATTAATTTGTACATTTTTCGGTAGAAAAATAATCCTGGCCGAAGGCCGGTTCTTCCAAAATTACAGGCTCACTATCGTTCGCCAGGAAAAAAATCGACACCTAAATAGTACGAAAGGTCTTAAAATTGACAAAGAAATGGGGCAAAAGGTCTTAAAATCGACAAACTAATGGGGCAAGCATCTTAAAATCTGAAACTAATGGGGCTACGCAACAGGGAGAAGGGGGTCTAGAAAAACTACCCATCTCCCCTTAACAACTTATGTATCTATACTTAAAGGACAAATGTGAAATTAATGTCTTTGCATCATCTACTGTAAATGCCAAGTTTTGGTAATTAATAACATAGCTCGTTTCCAACTCTTCGTATTAGCTTAGTGAACAAGATAGATGCATGGCAATTTGCCGCAAGTTGGAAAAATAACCGACTATAGTAAATACGACACAGTGAAAGACGTTTATCCCCATCCAGGTGTCGAATTCTTCCTGGCGAGCGAAAGCGAGCCAGCATTGTATGGAGAAATCCGGCTTCGCCGGAGAAATTTTTCTATCGAAAAATGTACAAATTAAGCTTGCTGTAAAAAAAAAAAAAAAAAAAAATATATATATATATATATATATATATATATATATATATATATATATATATATATATATAGTATATATATTTTTTTATATATAATGGCACTGTTTACAAGTACGGATAATGGCACTTTAATGTCCCGTTTATTATATTTTGGGGAAGGTTTCATTTCTCTGGACCCCTTTCTTCGTCATGGTTAGCCCCATTTGTTTTGAGAGTATAAGACGTTTAATCTATTTGTTTGGCGATTTTAGGATTGTGTGTGCTATTTTAGGATTGTGTGTGCTATTTAAGATTGTGTGTGTTATTTAGGATTGTGTGTGCTATTTAGGATTGGGTGTGCTATTTAGGATTGGGTGTGCTATTTGGGATTGTGTGTGCTATTTAGGATTGTGTGTGCTATTTAGGATTGGGTGTGCTATTTAGGATTGTGTGTGCTATTTAGGATTTGTGTGCTATTTAGGATTGTGTGTGCTATTTAGGATTGTGTGTGCTATTTAGGATTGTGTGTGCTATTTAGGATTGTGTGTGCTATTTTAGGATTGTGTGTGCTATTTAGGATTGTGTGTGCTATTTTAGGATTGTGTGTGCTATTTTAGGATTGTGTGTGCTATTTAGGATTGTGTGTGCTATTTAGGATTGTAGGTGCTATTTTAGGATTGTGTGTGCTATTTAGGATTGTGTGTGCTATTTAGGATTGTAGGTGCTATTTTAGGATTGTGTGTGCTATTTTAGGATTGTGTGTGCTATTTTAGGATTGTGTATGCTATTTTAGGATTGTGTGTGCTATTTAGGAGTGTGTGTGCTATTTTAGGATTGTGTGTGCTATTTTAGGATTGTGTGTGCTATTTAGGATTGTGTGTGCTATTTTAGGATTGGGTGTGCTATTTAGGATTGGGTGTGCTATTTAGGATTGTGTGTGCTATTTAGGATTGTGTGTGCTATTTTAGGATTGGGTGTGCTATTTAGGTTTGGGTGTGCTATTTAGGATTGTGTGTGCTATTTAGGATTGTGTGTGCTATTTAGGATTGGGTGTGCTATTTAGGATTGGGTGTGCTATTTAGGATTGTGTGTGCTATTTAGGATTGTGTGTGCTATTTAGGATTGTGTGTGCTATTTAGGATTGTGTGTGCTATTTTAGGATTGTGTGTGCTATTTTAGGATTGTGTGTGCTATTTTAGGATTGTGTGTGCTATTTAGGATTGTAGGTGCTATTTTAGGATTGTGTGTGCTATTTAGGATTGTGTGTGCTATTTAGGATTGTAGGTGCTATTTTAGGATTGTGTGTGCTATTTTAGGATTGTGTGTGCTATTTTAGGATTGTGTGTGCTATTTTAGGATTGTGTGTGCTATTTTAGGATTGTGTGTGCTATTTAGGTGTCCATTAGTTTCCTGGGCGCAATAGCTAGCATGTAATTTGTCTACCGAAAAAAATGTACAAATTAATCTTACAATAGGGGAGGGGGGGGGGGTGTCTTGAGGGTATTATTTAAACTTGATGGAGGTCTTAGGAGGAAACTAAAGACAATAATAACTAAACACAGAAATGCTGAATTAAATACAAATCTCCGGTTTAGGGGAGCCCACCTCGTTTTTTTTTTCTCTTTCTCTCCCTCTCTCTGTGGCTTGTATGCCTTTGGCCCCATTCAGCCTACTGTTTTAAGACGTTTACCCCCATCTAGGTGTCAATATTTTTCTGGCGAGCGGTAGCGAGCCAGCATATATATTTTGTTTTGTTTTGACAGTAACCTAAACTTGTACATTTTTCGATAGACAAATTTCTCCGGCGAAGCCGGATTCCTCCTTACAATGCTGGCTCGCTATCGCTCGCCAGGAAGAAATCGACATCTGGATGGGGATAAACGTCTTAAAACAGTTGGCTGAATGGGGTCGAATGGATACAAGCCAGAGAATGAAAGAAGAGGAGAGAAAGAGAGAAAAAAAAGCCGGTGACCCCCGTTAAGAGGTATAAACACTTTAGGCCCTGTGTAGGGTGTCATAGTTCCATATTGCAGACAAATACTAAGGTCCGTATTTTGTAGACAACCCTTATCCTTGTCGATGGTGGCTCTTGTTATGTTCCTAGCCAGTTCAGGGGGGAGGGTTGGGGGGTATTGGCACCCTTTCTCCCTCGTGTTTAATCCCATTAGTGTTCAGATAATTAAACGTCCGGTTCATTAGTTTGGCAATTTTAAGACCTTTCGACCCACTTTTGATGTCAATATTAAGAGCTTTCGTTCCATTTAGGTGTAATTTACGAGAACATGGCCTTCGATCGGGACATTTTTCTACCGAAAAGTGTACACATTTATTTAGAAGAGGGATCTTTGGGATGTTATATTAAGCTTGAGGGAGATCTACGGAGGAAACACAAAAATATAATAACTCAATATATATTATATAGACCAATAAAAACAAAACTTTCCTCTTAATATGTTAATCTAATTATAATAATTGCAATAAGAGTACTGTAATAATGACCCAGTGCTTTCCATTGTATAATACAACAACCTATACCCCATTCCAAATACCTAGTCCAGCAATCGTCAACCCAAACCTCTGCAACTCAAAAAGGGCTAGAGGAAATGGGCTGTAAATGTCCACACCTATTCCTTGACTGGCCCTTCCCAAATGGTAGAACTAATATCTGGATCATTCTAGACGTTTGTGAGTTATAGAGGTTAATGTTTAAGAGTCTTGGCCCACTTATCTGGAACAGGGTATAGTTAATGATACTTTAAGGGGAGGTTTCTACTTGAGGCATTTTTTTCTGGACCCCTTTCTCCCTCATGTTTAGCCCCATTGCTTTTGAGATTTTAAGACGTTCGCCCTAGTAGTTTTGACATTTTAAGACATTTTGCCCCATTTCTGTCAATTTTAAGACCTTTCGTGCCATTAAGGTGTCGATTTTTTCCTGGCGAGCGATAGCGAGCCTGTAATTTAAGAGCAACCGGCCTCCGGCCGGGACATTTTTCTACCGAAAAATGTACAAATTTATCTTGAAAGGGGGTCTGGGGGATGTAATTTTAAGCTTGATGAAAACGTAGGGAACAAACTAAATACCTCCCCTTAATTGTAGACATTGCAATGGAAGTACTGCAATAATGTCCCAGTACTTGCCATTGCCATTACAACAACTATCGTATAATCATGACTAGCTAGGAACACAACAGACCTATAGTAATTACTACTGACAATCATGAGGTTACATCATTTGTTTTGTCTATGTATCTATTCATTTATTTACTTATTTGTATATATATATATATATATATATATATATATATTCATTAATATAACTATTCTTTCTCTGTTCCCTAGTCCTCCATCAAGCTTAAACAATACCCCCAATACCCCCAATACCCCCAATACCCCCTTCGAGAAAATCGTGCATGTTTTGGTAGAAAAAATGCCGGTTCCTACAGAATTGCAAGTTCGTCAAATATATAAACTAATGGGGCTAAACATGAGGGCGAAGTGGGTCCATAACAAATCCACCTTAAGCGGGGATAAGGTATATAACGGGAGGCTAGGCCGGATTAGGTTAGGTTATGTCATTAAGCCAAGTTGATTTGGTTTGGTTAAATTTGGCTAGTCTGGGCGAGTCTAGATATATTAGGATTGGGCTGATCAGGCTAAGTTGATTTGATTAAGTTAAGTAATTAGGCTAGGCTAGGAAAGTTAAATAATGTTAGGATTGGGCTGGGTAATTTAGCTGTCAACCGCTCAAAGTATGGCAATATAAGTACGTTAACCTGTTTACTACAGGTGCTGTCCTTTTAACTTTATTCTGGCCATTATCAAACAATTGTATTCAGTTTAATAAGGGAATCCAGCAATTAACAGGCTTTGAATTATCTCACTTAACCCTTTTTACTGACTTCTAATTACCTTCTTAAACTGTACAAAATCGTCTAAATATAGCTAGAATAAAATGTTAAAGACGTCGCTGGTACAGAAGGGGTTAAATTAAGTAGGATTAGTTTAGGAGCTGCGGCCGTTTGGGAGTATGGCTGGAATGACTTGAGACTGAGAGTTGGGGCGACCTGACTTAATTAATGTATCTGCCTCCAAGACAAACATCCCCACCCACACCAATATAAAGGAAGGACTCGCGGCGCCAGTGTTGTAGGTGTCAGCTCCGCCCCGTCTGCTCCAGCCCCTTCTGTCTGTCTGGCGGCTACGGGGCTTACGGGGGGAGGGATCACACCCGAAGATGGCTTTCGGTGTCGAGTAACTAAAGGTTTTTCCTCCTCTATTGTCACTCCGCCTGCATTCAGAGTTTGTTTTAAAAAATAAGAAGTTCTATTTGGCAACAGAGATGTAGCTTACGTGGATAGGCTACCGAGGGCTATAGTAGCATCAAGAACGATAATGAGTTTCAAGATCAAATTAGATAGGCACATGGACGAGATAGGCTATAGGTGTGCAGATGTAGTCTTGTGTTCTTATTATTGTACCAATCTAACCTACCTATACCTTACTTAACCTAAGACAACATGATGTTATTGGCCCTTACCAATCCTAACTTTATATTAACCTATCCTATCCTACTCTATCTAAGTTAACCTAATCTTAGCCTATCCAAGCCTAGTCTAACATTAACGTATCGTAATGTAAAATAAACCTATCTTAACCTTACCTACCTTACTCTTACTTAAAGGGGGTCGTGCTCAGCCCCATTAGTTTCGAGATAGTAAGACATTCAAGACATTCGTTTGGCGGTTTTAAAACCTTTCGTGGCATTTAGGTGTCGATTGCAATTTAAGAGGAACCAGCCTTCGGCCAGAGCAATATTTCTACCGAAAAATGCAAATATTTATCTCGAAGAGATTTTGAAGCTTGATGGAGGTCTAGGGAGGAACTACAAAACAAAAAATTATAATAAATACATACTGTAAATATATAAGTCCCCCCTTAATGTAACCAAACAATACAGCCGTAGTGTGGGCGAATAGACAAAGGAACGAGAGGACTACCAACCGTCAAGTGGGATGACTCCCTCTCCACTTGCCCAAATACTCCGGGGATTAGCAGATTTACCTACCCGGGCTGAAAGGATGTCTAGACTCAATGGCTTCTGTATGAGGTGAAAACTATACCAATTAATTCAATGGGTGTAGCTGTCTGGGATGAATGGGTGGTGATGTCTAGACTCAATGGCTTCTGTATGGGGTGAAAACTATACCAATTAATTCAATGGGTGTAACTGTCTGGGATGAATGGGTGGTGATGTCTAGACTCAATGGCTTTTGTATGGGGTGAAAACTATACCAATTAATTCAATGGGTGTAACTGTCTGGGATGAATGGGTGGTGATGTCTAGACTCAATGGCTTTTGTATGGGGTGAAATTTACTCAATTCACTCAATGGGTGTGGGTGTCTGGGATGAACGTCTCTTGTATTGTATATAGCCGTCCGGCTGGCTCAGTTGATAGCGTGCCTGATTCCCACCTTGAAGGTCTCGCGTTCAATCCCCGCTCAGACTGAAAAGTTTTTCTGGGATACAGCCGGCGGTTACCATCTCCCCATGAGCAAGGGGGATGGGTAATGGTCTCTGGTAGACTAAAGAAAGCCAAGCGCTTGCGAATCCTCGAAGGAGGAGAGACGGGCACTATATAAGTAACCAGAAGATTATTATTATTATTATTATTATAAATGGGTCTGGATGTCTGGGATGAATGACTCTTGTATGGGTATAAATGGGTGTGGATGTCTGGGATGAATGACTTGTATGGGTATAAATGGGTGTGGATGTCTGAGATGAATGACTCTTGTATGGGTATAAATGGGTCTGGATGTCTGGGATGAATGACTCTTGTATGGGTATAAATGGGTGTGGATGTCTGGGATAAATGACTTG
>JBAKBP010027923.1:0-29384 GCA_037953745.1 Lithodes maja | reverse complement strand
CTATATATATACTGTATATATATATATATATATATATATATATATATATATATATATAAATTATATATATATTATATATATACCGGTATATATATATATATATATATATATATATATATATATATATATATACAGTATATATATATATATATATATATATATATATATATACAGTATATATATATATATATATATATATATATACAGTATATATATATATATATATATATATATATATATATATAGACGCACCACTATTACCCAACCTGTTTATTACGGACACCTGCCAATCGGCCTTTACCCTCCGCTGATTGCAGAGTGGGAGGTGGTGGTTGTTGTTGTTGTTGTTGTTGATGTTGATGTTGCTGATGTTCTTTTTGTTATTGATGATGATGATGATGTATTTGTTACCGGTTTTGATGTTGGTAGTGATGATGATGATGGGTTTTTTGTTGATATTATTGATAATGATGTCGGTGATGATGATGATGGTAATGATGATGATGATGGTAATGATGATGATGATGGTAATGATGATGATGTCGGTGATGATGATGATGATGGTAATGATGATGATGATGGTGATGATGATGATGATGGTAATGATGATGATGATGTCGGTGATGATGATGATGGTAATGATGATGATGATGATGGTAATGATGATGATGATGTCGGTGATGTTGATGATGATGATGGTAATGATGATGATGATGATGGTAATGATGATGATGATGTCGGTGATGTTGATGATGATGATGGTAATGATGATAATGTTATTATTTTACCAGAGATGTAGTGCTAAAGGATATTATTTTCACTCCCCCTCTCTCTCTCTCTCTCTCTCTCTCTCTCTCTCTCTCTCTTATATATAAATATGGTTTATTCTCCACAATTAATACTAAGATAACGCGGCCTATAGTGACTGCATCTTTGGATCAACATACACACATACGCTAACACTATACCCTGTCCCAAATAAGTAGGCCTTAACTCTTGAACATTAACCTCTATAACTCACAAAGGGCGGGTGCTCAACCCCGAAAGGAGTTAAAATAGGGGAGCTATCCCCCCGCCAAAGGCGGCTTTCTTGGGCCTTTCCTAGCTGATGCTGAGAGGATTGGGTTCTAGTCATGTGGTGATGGGCTGGTCTATCAGAGTGAGAACTGAGCGATCTCTGCCATACCCATAGCTTACTCTGACTGTTCCTTTTACTTATATATTTTCTAGATCTCAAGTGACGGCGTCTCTTTCGTGGATTGACCTCCCAATCTCCCAAGATTGGAAGCCAAAGCGTCACATTTTTTCCTTTGCCCCTCAACTTTCTCTTCATAATTGCTGAGGGGCACAGGGCCCTGGGTGGGTCTTTGGTTTCCCGGGTGTTTCCGCACCCTCCTCAGCTCCCCGTCATGGAGTGGCTTCGGTCATCCAGGCTTTATTGTGGTCGGCAGGGAGGGTTCTGTGGGGGCGCTCGGTTATGGCTTTGGCCTTGCTCGGGACATTAGGGCTGTTCGGCCAGGCGGCTTGGGGAACAACAACAACAACTCACAGACAACTAGAGCAATCCAGCTAATATTTCTACCATTTTGGGGGGAAGGGTCAGCCAGGGGAATAGGTGTGACAAAGTACAGCCCATGTGTTCTAGCCCTTTTTGCGTTACAGAGGTTAGGGTTCACGATTTCTGGCCTACCACTTTAGAACAGGGTATATATAGCTCATTAAGGGGAGATCCTTCACTTTTTGGTCAATTTTTGTATTTATTTATTATTTTTCTAGTTTCCTAGCTAGACCTCCATCAAGCTTAAAATGAAGCCCCCTAGACCCCCTTTCAAGATAAATTTGTACATTTTTCGGTAGGAAAATGTCCTGGCCGAAGGCCGATTCCTCTTAAATTAAAGCCCCATTGCTTGTGAGATTTAAAGACGCTTGCCCCATTAGTTTGGCGATTTTAAGAACCCTCGCCCCATTTCTGTCAATTTTAAGACCATTCGTGCCATTTAGGTGTCGATATTTTCATGGCGAGCGATAGCGAGCCTGTAATTTAAGGGGAACCGGCCTTCGGCCGGGACATTTTTCTACCGAAAAATGTACAAATTTATCTTGAAAGGGGGTCTAGGGGGAGTAATTTTAAGCTTGATGGAAGTCTAGGGAATCAACTAAAAACCTCCCCTTAAAAGGCTACAGAGTATCTCAATTAATCCTTTGAGCTAGCATATGTCTTTCCTAAGCTTCATAAAATCGTCTAGCCGAAATCAAATAAAAAGACTTTACCGGTATTGAACCGTATATGTGTCTGTCTGTCTGTCTGTCTGTCATCTCGCATTAATTCTAAACAAAGTAAAGCCGGTATCACACGAGAGCTTTTATAGTCAACATTCGATCATCAACATTTTTCTGGCAACATTTCTGGAATATTTCGCACTTGTATCGGAAACTAGACTGATGGTAGATGAATTTGGGTAGCAGAAAAATATTATATGTTAACCTCATAAGCTGCCAGACCAGTGTTGAGGATAAATGTTTGGTGAAAAAGTGCTCGTGTGATACCGGCTTAACCAACATGTATCGAAACTGCCAATACTTTCATGCCGTCCGCGAGATCATCTGGGAACTTTTGGCTTGGATTATAGGCATATGATAAGGAGTTGCTGGAACTCTTGTTTCATTTGCCTGGCTTCCCCCACTGTTTCTATTTGTGTCTCACCTACACAGAGAGTAATCCAGCTAACTCTCACTAACACCTCCTCCGCCTATTCATTTCACTACACATATCAAGTACACCACACTTCTTTCAAACGCATCTAAATTTCCTATAATGTGTCTCTCTGTCGCGCTTTCAACCTTAGGGGGACACTTGTTACAGGCAGCTTTGCCTTTTGTCTCCTGCGTGCACATAAAAGGAAAAATATCATGAACGACTAGAGTAATCAAGCTAATATTTCGAACATATAGGAAGGGTCGGCCAGGGAATAGGTGTGGAAATTGACAGGCCATAATTATGTTCTAGCCCTTTTCGAGTCACAAGGGACAAGGGTTACAATTTCTGGCCTACCTATATCATTAACCCCTTCAGACTCATATGACGCAGAGGTTGCCAGATTAGCAATAAGAAATAGAGTTTTCTCTCTCTTATAATTACCTCTCCAAAATTAGTTTTCTGCCCACAGCTAACTCAAAGACAACGGCAGAGGTTGAAGTAACTAAACTAAAGGTTTCTAAATACCCCTGATGGTAACGAAGGCTTTAAAGTATCCCCAATAGGCTCAACACAGCTAACTCAAAGACAACGGCAGAGGTTGAAGTAACTAAACTAAAGGTTTCTAAATACCCCTGATGGTAACGAAGGCTTTAAAGTATCCCCAATAGGCTCAACACAGCTAACTCAAAGACAACGGCAGAGGTTGAAGTAACTAAACTAAAGGTTTCTAAATACCCCTGATGGTAACGAAGGCTTTAAAGTATCCCCAATAGGCTCAACACAGCTAACTCAAAGACAACTGCAGAGGTTGAAGTAACTAAACTAAAGGTTTCTAAACACCCCTGATGGTAACAAAGGCTTTAAAGTATCCCCAATAGGCTCAACACAGCTAACTCAAAGACAACTGCAGAGGTTGAAGTAACTAAACTAAAGGTTTCTAAATACCCCTGATGGTAACAAAGGCTATAAAGTATCCCCAATAGGCTCAACACAGCTAACTCAAAGACAACTGCAGAGGTTGAAGTAACTAAACTAAAGGTTTCTAAATACCCCTGATGGTAACAAAGGCTTTAAAGTATCCCCAATAGGCTCAACACAGCTAACTCAAAGACAACTGCAGAGGTTGAAGTACTAAACTAAAGGTTTCTAAACACCCCTGATGGTAACAAAGGCTTTAAAGTATCCCCAATAGGCTCAACACAGCTAACTCAAAGACAACTGCAGAGGTTGAAGTACTAAACTAAAGGTTTCTAAACACCCCTGATGGTAACAAAGGCTTTAAAGTATCCCTAATCGGCTCAAAATCACGTCACATGTCGGAGAGGGTTAATGGACTATAGTAATGCACCCCCCCCCCACCCCCACCGCCCGTGTCGGAACTAATTGTACGGTCATTATGGCGTTCAACCCCTTCAGCGCGATGGCGTCCTTTGTCCTGTATTATGGCTAACATTAGACGATTGTATGCAGTTAAGGGGAGATTTCCACTTGAGGGATTTTTTTTCTGGACCCGTTTCTCCCTCATATTTAGCCCCATTGCTTTTGAGATTTTAAGACCTCTGCCCTAGTACTTTGGATATTTTAAGACATTTTGCCCCATTTCTGTCAATTTTAAGACCTTTCGTGCCATTAAGGTGTCGATTTTTTCCTGGCGAGCGATAGCGAGCCTGTAATTTAAGAGCAACCGGCCTCCGGCCGGGACATTTTTCTACCGAAAAATGTACAAATTTATCTTGAAAGGGACTCAAGGGGGTGTAATTTTAAGCTTGATGGAGGTCTAGGGAACAAACTAAATAACTCCCCTTAAAAACGTTTGTAAGAGCATTGGGTATATTGATAGTGAATTGCCTTTGTTTTGTTATTTATATGGCTTGATTACCACCCATATACCAACAAGGGACTGGAGTTCTCGCAGAGAGGCTCCAGTCCTGACATCATTCTTGACTTACAGTGTGCTGGCTTAAGGGGAGGGTTTTAGTTGATTCCCTAGACTTCCATCAAGCTTAAAATTACTCCCCCTAGACCCCCTTTCAAGATAAATTTGTACATTTTTCGGTAGAAAAATGTCCCGGCCGTAGGCCGGTTCCCCTTAAATTACAGGCTCGCTATCGCTCGCCAGTAAAAAATCGACATCTAAATGGCACGAATGTTCTTAAAATTGACTTAAATGGGGCGAGGGTTCTTAAAATCGTCAAACTAATGGGGCGAACGTCTTAAAATCTCAAAAGCAACGGTGCTAAACATGAGGGAGAAAGGGGTCCAGAGAAAAAAAAACTCCTCCCGGTGGCTATCTCTCCTTAATAACCCACAAGGATCTGAAGTCCTTTTTAACTAACTAACATAATGGCTTGACTTCTATAAGGGTATTTAATCATGTAGACACTTTAATGTGTTCCTTTGCGTACCCATTAGACGACGTTACCACACGGACACTTTAACGGCCCCTTTCATACCTTCCATAAGCCGTATATTGTTGTGAGAGTAGAAGTAATATATTCCCCCCACCCACCCACCCCGGTAACCCCAGCTGACTGTGGATTAATGTGTTTCAGGGAGTTAATTGATGGGCCGGTCAGTTGATACAATAAATATTACTGGGTCCACAAGGTTTATGTTGTGTGTGTGTGTGTGTGTTGGTATGTGTCGGTGTGTGTGTGTGTGTGTGTGTGTCGGTGTGTGGGGGGGGGGGGTTACAGATATAGTTGTATGTATAGGTGTGTGTTTGTCTGTGTGTGTGTGTGTGTGTTACAGAGAGAGCTGTATGTGTGTGTATCTGTGTTTTATAATACAGAGGTGTGTCTGTGTGTGTGTGTTATATTACAGAGCAGTTTATGTATGTGTGTCTCCATGTGTGTGTGTGTGTGTGTGTATGTGTGTCCTTGAGACATATTGCTACCTGGGAGTATCACAGTGTCTTTTGTTGCCTCTGATTGTGAATGTATGAGTATGTGTGTGTGTGTGTGTAGGTATGTATGTGTACGTGTGGTATATATGTATGTATGTACGTAAGATATATAGCCCCTCAGGTATATCACTCTTTTGTTAGACCTTAATTTATTATTCTATATCGGTGGCAGACATTGATTTCCTTGGTGGTTCTTATTGATGTTGATACTACTCTTGTTGTTGTCTTTGTTGCTTTTATTGATGTTGATACTACTCTTGTTGTTGTCTTTGTTGCTCTTATTGATGTTGATACTACTCTTGTTGTTGTCTTTGTTGCTTTTATTGTTGTTTTATTCCTGTTTTTATTGGTGTTATTCTTGTTGATATGGTTGTTGTTGCTGCTGTTTTTGTTATTGTTTTGATACCTGTTATTGTTGTTTTTGTTGCTGTTATTGTTCTTGTTGCTGTTATTGTTGTTTTGTTTCTTTTATTGTTGTTTTTGTTGCTGTTATTATTGTTTTTATACCTGTTGTTTTTGTTGCTGTTTTTTTATTGTTGTGTTTGTTGTTTTTGCTAAGTGTATTTATATTAGTTATCATTAGGAGTAGAACGGTATTATTATTATTAGTAGTAGTTTTTTTTTCTTTTCTATATTCCAACTACTCCCTCTCGGGCATAGGCTGAGAGCCCTTACAATCCACCGCTCAACACGGTGAAGCCCGTGAGGTCTCATTCCAGTCTGGGGAGTGAGACATGTGAAGCATCCATTCATGGCTCGAAGCAGCTCCATCTCTGAAGCCGCTGGTTGCTTCGTTCAAGTGCTTCACTGTCTGACCCTCCAGACTCAGACCCTCACTCTCAGAATGCCACCTATTGAGCAGTGAACTCACTAGGCATTGTCCCCCTGTAGCATATTTTGAATATGGGAATATTCATGCAGTGCTATTTAATCAGGGATCATTGAGGGTATTTTTTTGGCATTTCGGTGGGCTTTGTGGTAATGCACTGATACTAGGTACAGCACAAATTCAATCCCAATAATATCTTCCCATTGACATATCGGGATTTGAACCCGGGTCCATTGGATTACCAATCCAGTGGCAAGACCACTCCACCACACCTCCCTTGAGTGTGTAGTAGTAGTAGTAGTAGTAGCAGTAGTAGTAGTAGTAGCAAAGCAGTAGTAGTAGTAGCAAAGCAGTAGTAGTAGTAGTAGCAGTAGTAGTAGCAGTAGTAGTAGTAGTAGCAAAGCAGTAGTAGTAGTAGTAGTAGTAGTAGCAGTAGCAGTAGTAGTAGTAGCAGTAGTAGTAGTAGCAAAGCAGTAGTAGTAGTAGCAAAGCAGTAGTAGTAGTAGTAGTAGTAGTAGCAGTAGTAGTAGTAGTAGTAGCAAAGCAGTAGTAGTAGTAGTAGCAGTAGTAGTAGTAGCAGTAGTAGTAGCAGTAGCAGTAGTAGTAGTAGTAGCAGTAGTAGTAGTAGTAGCAAAGCAGTAGTAGTAGTAGTAGCAGTAGTAGTAGCAAAGCAGTAGTAGTAGTGGTAGTAGTAGCAAAGCAGTAGTAGTAGTGGTAGTAGTAGCAAAGCAGTAGTAGTAGTAGCAAAGCAGTAGTAGTAGTAGCAAAGCAGTAGTAGTAGTAGCAAAGCAGTAGTAGTAGTAGCAAAGCAGTAGTAGTAGTGGTAGTAGTAGTGGTAGTAGTAGCAAAGCAGTAGTAGTAGTAGCAAAGCAGTAGTAGTAGCAGTAGTAGTAGTGGTAGTAGTAGCAAAGCAGTAGTAGTAGTAGTAGCAGTAGTAGTAGTAGTAGCAAAGCAGTAGTAGTAGTAGCAAAGCAGTAGTAGTAGCAGTAGCAGTAGTAGTAGTGGTAGTAGTAGCAAAGCAGTAGTAGTAGTAGTAGCAGTAGTAGTAGTAGTAGCAAAGCAGTAGTAGTAGTGGTAGTAGTAGTAGCAAAGCAGTAGTAGTAGTAGTAGCAGTAGTAGTAGTAGTAGCAAAGCAGTAGTAGTAGTAGTAGCAGTAGTAGTAGCAAAGCAGTAGTAGTAGTGGTAGTAGTAGCAAAGCAGTAGTAGTAGTAGCAAAGCAGTAGTATCGGTATCGTTATTAATAATATTTTGTAACTTTATTTATTAATGGCCGATCATTAATTCTTTATTCCCGACTGCTACATGTTGGCTTGGTTTAATTGATAATCCATAGTGGGAGTCACTATGTTTATGTCTCTCTCTCTCTCTCTAACTCTATCTCTAGCTCTAGCTCTCTCTCTCTCTATATATATATATATATATATATACGGTATATATAATAATATATAATAATATATATATATATATAATTATACCAGTCTTTTTTTGTGTACCGGTATGTGTATTATTATGCTCTCTCCACTAACCAACTTTACTCCTAAACTCGATTAATGAAATTGACAAACACATGTGGCAGTCCGGGGATTCGAACCTAGGATGCTCACACCGAAAATCAACACACTTATGCATTGCACCACGAAGACAAGGATACAAAAGGCAAAGTTGCCTGTAACAGGTGTCTCCCCGAAAGTTAATAGTGGAAGTAGCTATTGTAAACGTTCATTTGGTGTATTGGCAAACAAAGTGTGGTGTGCTTGTTGAGTGTAGTGACATTAATAGGAGGAGGAGGTGTTTGTGACAACTAGGTGGGTTACTCTTTGTGTAGGTGAGACACAAAAAGAAACAGTGAGGGAAGCCAGACAAATGAAACAGGAGTTCCAGCAACTCCTAATCACTTGCTTATGAGGCCTCCCCTGGGTATTGCCCTGCTCGGCTAGTGTCTACAAGCTCCCCAGCGTATAATTTATATTAGGCCTGTTTTTCGTTATGGATTGCACACACGAACACACACACACACACACACACACACACCATATAATGAAAACCATGAAAATTACTCAGACCACACTCAAATTTCCCCAGAGACTTCCAGGGCATATGAGGGTTATTAGAGTTTTACTGCAATATATGCAACGGAAGGAAGCCATGAATAATTATGTATAAGATAAATAGATGTGGCTGACTTGTTATAGCTATGTATCTGGCCACGAACGAAACGCCCCCATGTACCTCTGTCCCCAGTCAATCGACGCCCCTCCTCCCAACCAGCATCGCCTTCATTCATATATTTCTTCACTCCATCCTTCCACCTCTCTCTCGGTTTACCTCTCCCTCTCGGTCCTTCCACTTCGCTCTCGTACACCCTCTTAGTCATTCTCTCGCTTCCCATACGTTCCATATGGCCGAACCATCTCAAGGTGTTCCTTTTCACACTTTCCAGCACATCTACCTCCACACCACACCTCCTTCTTACTTCCTCATTCGTCTGTCTATCCCTCCATGTAACTCCGCACACACTTCTCAAGTAACTCATTTCCACCCCTCTCACTCTTGGTATGAGTCTCTCCACCAACGTCCATGCTTCATTTCCGTAAGTCAGTGTCGGGATTACCACACTGTCATGCAAGGACTTCTTCACTTTAATTTTAAACTTGATGGAGGTTTAGGGAACAACCTAAAACCCTTCCTTTAGCCCATACCGTACCAATGTCGTCCGTTTAAGGGGAGATATCGACTTGAGTGATTTTTTTGGACCCCTTTCTCCCACATGTTTAGCCCCATTGCTTTTGAGATTTTAAGGCGGTCGCCCCATTAGTTTGGCGATTTTAAAAACATTCGCCCCATTTCTGTCAATTTTAAGACCTTTCCTGCCATTCAGGTGTCGATTTTTTCCTGGCGAGCGATAGCGAGCCTGTAATTTAAGAGGAACCGGCCTTCGGCCTAGACATTTTTCTACCGAAAAATGTACAAAATGTACACATCTTGATTCATCCACAGCTTCTGGTGTCCTCCACGCTTGAACCTTGCTTGAGCTGTTGTGTTATTCTGAAGTTCAATTAAACTTTCTGTGGCCCCCCGTGGCCCCCCATTTTTCAAATTTGGCCTTGTGGCCCCTGAAAAAATCTCATGGCCCACGTTGAGAAACACTGGACTATTGTATTCAGCTTAAAATGGGCCTCGGGTAATTAACAGGCTTGGAAGTATCTCACTTAAGCCTTTTTTTACTACCACAGATCCTTCTTACACTGTGTACACACTCTACATATAGCCGGTACAGAAGGGGTTAAGATAAGACTTCAGGGGCTATCAACCCTTCTGGATTATTAAGGGGAGATCTCTACTTGAGGGATTGTTTTCTTCTTGACCCCTTTCTCCCTCATGTTTAGCCCCATTGCTTTTGATATTATAAAACGTTTGCCCCATTAGTTTAGCGATTTTAAGAACTTTCACCCCATATTAAGACCTTTCGTGCAATTCAGGTGTCTATTTTATCCTGGCGAGCGATAGCGAGCCTGTAATTTAAGAGGAACCGGCCTTTGGCCGGGACATATTTCTACCGAAAAATGTACAAATTTATCTTGAAAGGGACTCGAGGGGGTGTAATTTTAAGGTTGATGGAGGTCTAGGGAACAAACTAAATACCTCCCCTTAAGCCAGCACACTGTAAGCCAAAAATAGCGTCAGGACTGGAGCCCCTTTTCGAGAACTCCAGTCCCTTGGATATATTGGTGAATGGGTGATCCGACCTACCCCAGTTCGATTCCCGTATATTGTCTGGAAGAGATATTGTTGGTAATTGATGGGCCACCTTCGATTGTGGGTTATATCGTAGTTCAGACTTTTGACGGACATATACTCTGTTTCATTTCATCTGACGGTAAATTAAATCCCTTAGAAGCTAATTTATCGATACTTAATGGAACAAATACGAAACCAGTATGTCTGTGCATCCTATTGAGACCAAGTTTTTTATAATTAGCACCCTATTACACCACAATATCTTCAAAATATCCGAGAAATCTTGATGGGAGGAACTTTGCAATTTACCGTCAGTTGAAAAGAAACAGGGTATAATTTGCTGTACTATAGCTTGATGGTGGCTTGTGATGGATAGAAATAATTATATATATATATATATATATAATATATATATATATATATATATACCCTATTCCAGTGTTCGTTTACATGTGAACTTAGTAAGCACAATAACAATAATTATATACCTCAGGGGTGCCCGTGGGGAGTTAAAGGGTAAACATGGATAGAGAGAGAGAGAGAGAGAGAGAGAGAGAGAGAGAGAGAGACAGAGATGAGTGGATGTCAAAAAATGAACACCTGATTGGATACATATGACTAAGGAACATAATTAGTAGATATATAGATAGATCGATAGATAGTTGAATAGATAGATAGATAGATAGATAGATAGATACAAAGGTAAATACACAGGTAAACTAATATATATAGAGACCCATTTCTATACATCAAATCTTTACCTTACCCCAGCTTCCTCTCTTGATATGCAGGGAGTGTAAGTACAAGATAAATGTTCCGCCTTCGTCAGTCCTTTGGGAGTTATAGATTTAAAGTAAGGCGATAGATAGATAGATAGATATTCAGATAGATAAAGACAGACAGAGAGAGAGAGAGTTAATTGATAGTTAATATAGGACTTCAGAGGCTATCAATAGGAAGACAGATGGATGGCTCCCCAGAAGTTAGGTGTGTTCAACCGTCTCCGTGGTTTCTTCACCCCCGCACAGCTTCTTGCTCTGTATCGGGGCAAAGTGCGCCCATGTATCGAGTATTGTTCGCATGTGCGGGGAGGTTCCACCCATACCGCACTTCTCGAAAAAGTAAGAGTCAAAAGCATCTCGCCTTATCAACTTACTTCCTCTTACTAGTTCCCAACAATATCTTTCTACACGCCGCAATGTTGCATCTCTTTCATTCTTCTATCACTATTACAACAACCAGTGTTCTTCAGAGCTCTCTCCCTTGGGCGAGTGCAAGACACCCACCTTCAACAGTCCCACTCCTATTCTGTCTAGCTCTCCAACCCAAGAATTTGCAAATTTTCTCAGTCTTTCTTCTACTCGACAAGTGAACTCTGGAACTATCTCCCTCAATCAGTCTTTCCTTCACCCTATGACTTACACTGCTTCAAACTTCGTTTGTCCAGGCTTTATCCCTTGAATTTGGCTCTTTGACACTCCTTTGGCTTTTGGGGGAGACACACGTTACAGGCAGCCTGCCTTTTGTTTCCTTCATACACAAAGAAGAAAAGAATGTATATATAAGTAAATACAAATACTTTACCCCCATTTTTCTCCCTTTATATGCCGAGAATATATAAACACAAAATATAATACATAGCCCCCCTCCCCCCCCCCTCCCCCCTCTTTCCTTGAGCCCGTTGGGAAATTATAGTATAAAAATCCATAGGCCCCCCCCCCCCCCCCCCCCAGCCTTGGTATAATATTCTTCATCTTCTTAATCTGCTTGTTTACTCTCACACCCGCTAGGGGGGGCCGGGGGTGGGGGGTAGTCTTAAGGGGAGATGGTCGTATTTATTTGCTTATTGTATAATTGTTGTATTATTTAAGTACGGTAACACCCCGTTCTTAACATTAACACCCCGTACTTAACATTAACGCCCCGTACTTAACATTAACACCCCGTACTTAACATTAATCATCAATTGCAAACCCCAATGCACTTAAAATAAACTACTTTTTTGAGTTTCCTCCCTAGACCTCTATCAACCTGTAGAAAAGCTCCCCCTAGATAAATTTGTAAATTTTTCGGTAGAATAATGTCCCGGCCGAAGGCCGCTTTCTCTTAAAATTACAGGCTCGCTATCGCTCGCCAGGAAACAATCCATACCTAAGTGGCACGAAAGGTCTTAATATTGACAAAGAAATTGGGCGTAAAGTCTTAAAATCGCAAACTAATGGGTCGAACGTCTTAATATCTAAAAAACAATGGGACTAAACACGAGGGAGAAGGGAGTCCAGAAAATGGAACTATCCCCCCTTAAACACTTTAGGAAAGGGGCTTTCTCTCCCCTTCTAGGTTCCAATCCCTGGAGTACCACATGTATTGATCATTTTCACTGATTTCATTAATTAGGTATATTTGTAAGTTAATGGGTGGGTTGGTGATAATATGAATTTAATTGTTTCCCATTTGATATTATTTTATTTATTTATTTATTTTTTTAGGTACCTTCCCTTTCTAATGTTTTATATATATATATTGTGACGCACCCAGTGCGTGGCAACTTAACCTGATTGTACTCCTTGGTACTCCACTGTATCGACACGGTGCGGGGCCGTGTACCGTGTTCGCTGCTTATATTGAGTGTGACAACGTATAACTATGTTCTTTGTATCTCTGCAAAGGTCTCGTCATTTGCTAACCAGTGGTGGGTTTTGTTTTAAGCCATGTCGAGACCTTCCATTTAATATGTAGTATCAATAGAGAAGTTGATAGATGAGATGATAGGAATTCAGAGAGAGAGAGTGAGTTAGACTTCAGAGCGAGAGGGTAGCAATGGTTGCCAGACGTATGGACCGGTTGGCAGCCCTGCGCTTATAGCTAGGTGCGACAGGGTTGGTAGTACATTGCCGCCTGCATACGCTGCCGGGCTGCCCATGTTGTCGTACTGCACATTGCATGGAGGCTCGCTGTGTGTTCCATGATCAGGTTGCCTAGAACCTTTGAGATTCTAACATCCCTTGCCCTCTCTCCCAATTTCTCACGGTTGCACTCTTTCTCTCTGACGACATTACTCTCATTTCATTCTTCTCTCTATTTAAATGCATACCCTTCCCTTGAGGTCCTAAAGGAGTTTCAGCACTCACCTCTCGTATTACTCTTAGGACAAGCATATATTTACATGTATTAGATTTAAGGGGTTAATGTGAACAGCGATCTTCTTGATGAGGATAGTTGGTGAACGTTCTACATGTTCACGAGTTATATGCCCAGCTCATCATCCAATTTGTGACTAGACTAGTGCCATGTGTAAGAGCCCGACCATGCCCAGGAGTTGTCTGTAGAGGGGTGAGGACTTAGCCTTGATTTGCCTACCGAGCCAGGAGCGTGTGTAGTACCAGAGACTACAGCTCGCTCGTAGTGCCGGTATAGTAGAGTAACGTAATTTATCTGTCCTTGTGTTCTCTACAGTCTTTTCCTGGGTTCTCGCTTTCGGTGCTGGGACTCGTTGTTCCTGTGACTTGGCCTGCTAGCTAGAACACATGGGGATGATGAGTGGGTTATATCTTTATTTTACTATGCATTGCAGCTCTCTTTAAGTTTATGTATTGTTACGGCTGGATCGGCAATACATATTCGGGATTCTTGATCGTAGGACAGAAATGGCTTATGTGACAACGACACGCTCGATTCCAGTCCCAAATACTATATGCTCCAGACAACAAAAGCACCAACGCCCTACAGAGTTATCGTCTAGGGTAACGAGGTACCTTAACTCGGCGAAAGTGTACAACAGGGGTAGGCTATGAGGCTAAACTCCCTCAGACATTTATAGGTTACGTTATTAATAAAGAAATGCAATACTCAAGAAACTACGTTAATATTAAGCCTCTAATAATGTAGAATAGAAGCAGGCTAAAGGTATGACAGTGAAATGCTAAATGACAAATGTACACGCCTACTTGAAAGCGCGTGCACTAGAATAACTGTCCCCTACTAACATGCACTAGCATGTAGCATACAAGATGTTCATGATCCAGTAGATACCTAATAATACACATGGAAGGAACATAAATAGTAGTCACTTATTGTAATAATGAATCTATACTTGGAATAACTAAAAGGTTGCAGGCAACAGTACTGCGCCGGTAGCCTACTACCGCATAGGCTACTTCGCTTCTGTCTCTGTCTCCCCTCTGAGTCTGTATGCGCCCTACGCAACAGAACTCCGGACACAGCAGCAAAACGACAGTGCAGTTAATTGATACATGAAAGTATTAATAGTGTTGTCTAGTGTGTGAGTAATGTGTATTGTAAAGTGTTACATACATAAACTTAAAGAGAGCTGCAATGCATAGTAAAATAAAGATATCACCCACTCATCATCCCCATGTGTTCTAGCTAGCAGGCCAAGTCACAGGAAACACCGAGTCCCAGCACCGAAAGCGAGAACCCAGGAAAAGACTGTAGAGAACACAAGGACAGATAAATTACGTTACTCTACTATACCGGCACTACGAGCGAGCTGTAGTCTCTGGTACTACACTCGCTCCTGGCTCGGTAGGCAAATCAAGGCTAAGTCCTCGCCCCTCTACAGACAACTCCTGGGCATGGTCGGGCTCTTACACATGGCACTAGTCTAGTCACAAATTGGATGATGAGCTGGGCATATAACTCGTGAACATGTAGAACGTTCACCAACTATCCTCATCAAGAAGATCGCTGTTCACATTAACCCCTTAAATCTAATACATGTAAATATATGCTTGTCCTAAGAGTAATACGAGAGGTGAGTGCTGAAACTCCTTTAGGACCTCAAGGGAAGGGTATGCATTTAAATAGAGAGAAGAATGAAATGAGAGTAATGTCGTCAGAGAGAAAGAGTGCAACCGTGAGAAATTGGGAGAGAGGGCAAGGGATGTTAGAATCTCAAAGGTTCTAGGCAACCTGGTCATAGAGCACACAGCGAGCCTCCAGGCAATGTGCTGTACGACAACATGGGCAGCCCAGACAGCATAGGCAGGCGGCAATGTACTACCAACCCTGTCGCACCTAGCTATAAGCGCAGGGCTGCCAACCGGTCCATACGTCTGGCAACCACCCCCCCGGCAGCGTGGCGCACCGCTACCCTCTCGCTCTGAAGTCTAACTCACTCTCTCTCTCTGAATTCCTATCATCTCATCTATCAACTTCTCTATTGATACTACATATTAAATGGAAGGTCTCGACATGGCTTAAAACAAAACCCACCACTGGTTAGCAAATGACGAGACCTTTGCAGAGATACAAAGAACATAGTTATACGTTGTCACACTCAATATAAGCAGCCAGCATGGTACACGGTCCGTGACGGTACAGTGGAGTACCAAGGAGTACAATCAGGTTACGTTGCTACGCACTGGGTGCGTCACAGCCCCCCCAAGATTTTAGATAATCGACCTTAGAAGCATTATCAAAATCTGACAGGCAACCAACCGACCTGCTACCCTTAGCTGCCACTAATTGCAAAAGGTGCACAACAACTGAAGTGTGAATTATACATAAAACACAATATCGCATGCATCATGCTACAACAATAAAGACTTACAAAACTAAAACAAATTTTCTCGTTTATTTTATTGTTTTATAATCTTTTTGGACGGCGTTATGATAGCCTAATTTTACTCCTGCTCAACCCACACACCGTGCACGACTATCCTGGATCATCAACCCTTGATAGACAATCTGCTATCACGTTCTCACTCCCGGCAATATGCTGAATGTTGAGATTATACTCTTGGAGCATTAGGGACCACCTGGTCAACCGCATATTCCGATTGTGAAACTGATTTAGGAATTTCAAGGGATGATGGTCCGTATAAATCGTCACTACCGGGCCGTAGGCTGGAACATAAACTTCGAAATGTTTGAGCGACAAAACGATAGCAAGAAGCTCCTTCTCTATAGTCGAGTAATTCCTTTGTGCCGAATTAAACTTGCGAGAAAAGAAGCTCACTGGGTGTTCCAAGCCCTCGGAATCAGTCTGCAGTAACACTGCCCCGGCACCCACACCGCTGGCATCAGTCGCCAGCTGAAAACTCCTGGAGAAGTCTGGGGCTCTCAAAATCGGATGTGTACACAGCAGGTGCTTGACTAGGTCGAAAGCCCTCTGACACTCCGCAGCCCAACAGAACTTCACTGACTTCGACAGTAGATCAGTTAACGGTGCTAAGACAGTAGAGTATCCCCGGATGAAGCGCCTATAATAGCCTATCATACCTAGGAACCGCATGACCTGGCGCTTAGTGGTGGGCCTGGGAAACATATTGATAGCCTGTATCTTGCTCAGGGGGGGGCACACCCGGCCTAACCCGACCACGAAGCCAAGATACTGCACAGTAGCCTTTACAAACTCGCACTTCCTCAGGTTCACCACCAGCCCAGCATCGTGCAACTTCCCAAACAGGGTCTCTAAGTGCCTTAGGTGATTTTCAAAATTGTCATCATACACTATCACGTCATCAAGGTAGACCGTGCAGTTAGGGATTTCGTCACAAATATCGTTCATCAGGTTCTGAAACGTGGCAGGTGCGTTCTTAAGCCCATAAGGCATTACGTTACATTGGTAGGTCTTGCCATCTACCACAAAACCACAAACTTGCTTAGCTCGGTCCGACAGGGGTACTTGCCAGTAGCCTTTTACAAGATCAATTTTAGTAAGGTACTTTGCATTCCCTATCTTGTCCACGCTGTCGTCAACTCGAGGCAAAGGGTAAGGGTTGGTAGTGGTCAAGCCATTTAGCCTACGAAAATCTATGCAGAACCGCACCTTGCCGTCAGGTTTTGGCTGCAACGTGACGGGTGATGTCCACTTCACATAACCTTCAGTGATCATCCCTCTCTCAACCATGTACTTTAACTCCTCCCGTAAAGCTGGCAACTTTACCGGGGGCACACGGTAGGGCACTGACTTGAAGGGCACATTATCACCGACGTCCACGTCGTGCGTTACCTGAGTAGTGAGACCTGGGTGTTCGGCGAAAACAGAGGGGTATGACCTGAACAGGCCTAGGACAGCAGCACCCTGGTGCTCAGGCAGGTGACTTACAGCTTGCCTAGCCTCTTGTTCAGTATTCCCCGCCCACTGTTCCGCGGAAATGACACAGTCCCAGCTATCCTCCTCAGCAGCATGACTGTCCCCACCTCCTTCTCCACCCTGGCCGCTGCAGGCCAGCACAGGGACAGTGAGAGGCTCTGAGGGGCGTCTCACATACTCTTTCATGAGGTTAACATGACATAACTGATGTTTTTTCCTACGGTCAGGTGTTGCAACGAGATAATCAAGGTCGGACAGTTTCTTAGCCACCACATACGGCCCAATAAACTTGGCAGAAAGGGGGTGTCCAGGCAAAGGTAAAAGCAACATTACCTCCTGACCCACCGAAAACTCCCGAAGCTTCACCTTGGCGTCATACTGGTGCTTCATGACCGCCTGTGCATTAACCAAGTTATTACCTGCCGCTGCCATGCAACCTATAAGTCTCTCCCGGCTCTCAAGGATATATTTAAGTACAGACCCCGGCTTCTCTTCGCCCTCCCAGATCTCTTTCACCATACTTAAAGGTCCTCTCACATTATGGCCAAAGACTAGTTGATTTGGACTGAACCCCAGGCTCTCTCCTGGGACTTCACGTGCAGCGAACAGAACATACGGCAGACCCAAATCCCAATCAGTGTCATGTTCTGCACAGTAACAGCGTAGCATACTCTTCAGGGTCGAGTGCCACCGCTCCAAGACTCCCTGACTCTCGGGATGGTAGGCTGACGACACTACAGAACATATACCGTGCAACTGAAGGGTTTGCTTGAACAATTTGGATGTAAAATTGCTCCCCTGGTCTGACTGCACCTCACGTGGAAATCCATAACGGGAACAGAACAATAAGTTTTTAACAACTGCCTTTGCCGAGCCGTTTCTCATGGGGTATGCGTCCGGGTATCTCGTAGCCACATCCATGATTGTCAACAGGAATTTATTGCCACTACTAGTAGGCGGGAAAGGGCCAACCAAATCTACTACAACTTTGCTGAACGGAGGCCCGGTGACAGGTATGGGAAACAAAGGTGCCTTCGGGATTGTCTGGTTAGGCTTCCCCGTTGTCTGGCAGGTCGCACACCCAGCCACCCATGCACAGACATCAGCCTTGACCCCAGGCCACCAGAAAAACCTGCCCAATGCCGCCAATGTTTTTGTTACCCCCAAATGACCCGCCACCGGCACATCATGCGCCAGACACAATAAGGACTCTCTATACTTATTTGGAACAACCACCTGGTCTACTACCCTCGCACCGCCCTCCCACTTCGATTTGGGGTCTAGAAATCTGCGGTACAATATCCTGTTGAGCCTAAAGAAATCTCCCGGCTTCGCATCCCCATCTTCCTCCAACTCTATGGCACCATTGCTATAACGAGCTAGGCTAGCGTCTTGCAGCTGCTGCTCACTAATGTCCCTGGGCGTCAATGCATCAAGATGGTTTTGTAATAAGACATTACCCCGGCTAGTAGGCTCTACTGCCTTAGTGGCTCTCGCTACAGCTCTTGCCTCACGCGAAGTCTTACCCAACTCTGCCTTGTTACACACCATATCTGGGCCAGAGTCAACTCCCGTGTTTATTATAGGTCCAAGTACCGAATCACCGAGAAGTGCAGCAGAATCAATGTCCCTTTTCCTGCCCTTAGCAACCTTCTCCTGATCCTTCCTCCACTGTCCCCGAGGTTGAGTGCTAGGCTGTGCAGGAGCCGCAGAGCGAGATCGGGTTACCACACAGGCCATCTCATCCTGTTGGCACCTCCCAACCCATTCCCGATTCTCACCATCCACGTCGGCCGCCCTCTCGGCAACGACTAAGGGTGGAGTCCCGGAAGTGGGCACCGCAAAGTCGTTGCCGAGAAGAAGGTCGACGCCCTCAACTGGCAAACACTCAACGATCCCTACATCCAGCTCCCTGCACACCTCTCCCACTTTCAACTCCAACCTCACAAGTGGGTATGACCTCGTAGCATTTATACCCTGCACCACAACAACTCTGGCCGCATTTATCGGTTTCCCTGTGAAGTTCCTCAACAAAGTTTGCGAAGCCCCCGTATCCCTCAGCAAGTCAACCCTCCGTAGTTCACTCCCCCAGCTCACAAACCCGTGTCCCCGATGGCTACAGAAAGTGTCCCGGACAGGTGTCGAGCCTTCCGTACGCTTCTTTACCGCGTGTGCCTCAGCTGCTGACAACCTACCCCGGGCAGTTGCTGCAGCCTTCAGAGACACACCGATACTGTGAACCAATGACACCGGCTTAGCGGGAGTGTTACTAGGGCACTCACGTGAATAATGGCCTAGCTTCTGACATTTGTAACATTTCACATCCCCAATGGGCTTCTTCCCTTGTGCGGGCGAAGAAGGGGCCTGACCTTTAGTAAACGGGAGAGGCCTGTGTTTGTAGGTGTTATTAGGTGCAATGCATTTAGTGTGTGTCATAGGATTTGTTATTATCAAAAACTCTGGTGGGTGGGGTATAGCGCCCCTTCTGCCCTGACTCAGCCCTCTGAGCGGCACCGCAACCACGAATCAATGATAATCTGAAGTCTGCCATCTTGGCAGCCTCCTCTACTGTCTTGGGACATTTTTCCTTAATGTTCAGCGTTAGATCGGTTCCAGTACATTTGTAAAACTGTTCCAGATAGAAAAGTTGCTTAATTTCCTCAGCCGACTCTGCGTGCTCGGACCGAAACCAGTTATTACATGCATCTGTTAAGTCCCGTGCGTGCTCCATAAAACTGACGTCGCTCTTCTTATTCACGTCACGGAACTTCAATCTATAAGTTTCGGGTTGCAGTTCGTAGGCCCGGAGCACAGCCTCCTTCACCAGTCCATACACTACACTCTCGTCCAGTGACAGTGCATCGTAGGCTTTCAACCCCTTACCCACTAGACGTGATGAAACTAATGCTGCCCATTTAACCTCCGGCCAGTCATACTCACGACACTTCTTTTCGAAACGAGCAAAAAACTCAGTCACTGCTGTCTCATCAAATGCGGGTACTAACTTAATTAAATGCGAAAGTGAGTCTGTAACCCGGTGCCCACCACCGAGATGACGCCCCGTGGTCTCTACTCTAGACTTCTCGACATCCATTTCAGCCTGGTACCTGGTTGCATCCTGATTGGCTTGGATTCTAGCAACCTCTATGCGTTCTATACTAGCCTGTTGTATCTGAGTCTCCTGCAGCTTAAACTTAGCTAGTTCTAGCTGAAATAACATCTCAGGAGACAGGCCTGGGGGGGGAGAGCACAAAATGGGGGATCCACACCGAGACGTGTTTACGGGTAAGCCAGCTTGCCCTTGAGAACCCTCCTGCTGCATCGTGCTAAGACTCGCTGGCTGAGGGCCCAGCTCAGGGGTAGAGTGGAATGGAGGCTTGGAGGGAACCCCCCAAGACCCCACTCCACCCACCGCCCCATCGCCATCACCCAACAAACATGCCACCAAATTCTTCTTGGGCCAACTGTCAGGACAGTCCCGCCCCAAAACCGTGGCTAAACAGCGAAGACTGTAACGATCAATAGCCTGCAGGCGCTGTTCGGTCAAAGGTGTCTGCAAAAATGCCCGGGCATCCCTCTCTCCACTTATAACACTCCCCTCCCTAAACATCTGTTGTACTTGCTGGTTACTAGGCTGTACCGTGTTATCCTCCCCCGTAAATGATGAGTCATTAGACATAGTGCTGGTTATACAATTGCTGTTCATAAAAAAAAAGAAGTGCTTATTACTAATTGCAGTCTCGACTCACAAAATGTTAAAGATGCTTGAATGACTCTACTCTAGACACCCCCAACGAAAGAATCTGCAAGTCCACCAATACAATAATGACACAATAAAAATTCCTCCAATATGCAAGAAAATTCTAGCCAGCTCTACTAGGTAGCATAGAATAGTTCTCCAAAAAACATGTGATAGGATACTACTGAATCTTGTGCAAGGTCGCCATTTTTGTTACGGCTGGATCGGCAATACATATTCGGGATTCTTGATCGTAGGACAGAAATGGCTTATGTGACAACGACACGCTCGATTCCAGTCCCAAATACTATATGCTCCAGACAACAAAAGCACCAACGCCCTACAGAGTTATCGTCTATGGTAACGAGGTACCTTAACTCGGCGAAAGTGTACAACAGGGGTAGGCTATGAGGCTAAACTCCCTCAGACATTTATAGGTTACGTTATTAATAAAGAAATGCAATACTCAAGAAACTACGTTAATATTAAGCCTCTAATAATGTAGAATAGAAGCAGGCTAAAGGTATGACAGTGAAATGCTAAATGACAAATGTACACGCCTACTTGAAAGCGCGTGCACTAGAATAACTGTCCCCTACTAACATGCACTAGCATGTAGCATACAAGATGTTCATGATCCAGTAGATACCTAATAATACACATGGAAGGAACATAAATAGTAGTCACTTATTGTAATAATGAATCTATACTTGGAATAACTAAAAGGTTGCAGGCAACAGTACTGCGCCGGTAGCCTACTACCGCATAGGCTACTTCGCTTCTGTCTCTGTCTCCCCTCTGAGTCTGTATGCGCCCTACGCAACAGAACTCCGGACACAGCAGCAAAACGACAGTGCAGTTAATTGATACATGAAAGTATTAATAGTGTTGTCTAGTGTGTGAGTAATGTGTATTGTAAAGTGTTACATACATAAACTTAAAGAGAGCTGCAATGCATAGTAAAATAAAGATATCACCCACTCATCATCCCCATGTGTTCTAGCTAGCAGGCCAAGTCACAGGAAACACCGAGTCCCAGCACCGAAAGCGAGAACCCAGGAAAAGACTGTAGAGAACACAAGGACAGATAAATTACGTTACTCTACTATACCGGCACTACGAGCGAGCTGTAGTCTCTGGTACTACACTCGCTCCTGGCTCGGTAGGCAAATCAAGGCTAAGTCCTCGCCCCTCTACAGACAACTCCTGGGCATGGTCGGGCTCTTACACATGGCACTAGTCTAGTCACAAATTGGATGATGAGCTGGGCATATAACTCGTGAACATGTAGAACGTTCACCAACTATCCTCATCAAGAAGATCGCTGTTCACATTAACCCCTTTAATCTAATACATGTAAATATATGCTTGTCCTAAGAGTAATACGAGAGGTGAGTGCTGAAACTCCTTTAGGACCTCAAGGGAAGGGTATGCATTTAAATAGAGAGAAGAATGAAATGAGAGTAATGTCGTCAGAGAGAAAGAGTGCAACCGTGAGAAATTGGGAGAGAGGGCAAGGGATGTTAGAATCTCAAAGGTTCTAGGCAACCTGGTCATAGAGCACACAGCGAGCCTCCAGGCAATGTGCTGTACGACAACATGGGCAGCCCAGACAGCATAGGCAGGCGGCAATGTACTACCAACCCTGTCGCACCTAGCTATAAGCGCAGGGCTGCCAACCGGTCCATACGTCTGGCAACCACCCCCCCGGCAGCGTGGCGCACCGCTACCCTCTCGCTCTGAAGTCTAACTCACTCTCTCTCTCTGAATTCCTATCATCTCATCTATCAACTTCTCTATTGATACTACATATTAAATGGAAGGTCTCGACATGGCTTAAAACAAAACCCACCACTGGTTAGCAAATGACGAGACCTTTGCAGAGATACAAAGAACATAGTTATACGTTGTCACACTCAATATAAGCAGCCAGCATGGTACACGGTCCGTGACGGTACAGTGGAGTACCAAGGAGTACAATCAGGTTACGTTGCTACGCACTGGGTGCGTCACAGTATGTAACACTTTACAGTACACATTACTCACACACAAGACAACACTATTAATACTTTCATGTATCAATTAACTGCACTGTCGTTTTGCTGCTGTGTCCGGAGTTCTGTTGCGTAGGGCGCATACAGACTCAGAGGGGAGACAGAGTGAGAGAAGCGAAGTAGCCTATGCGGTAGTAGGCTACCGGCGCAGTACTGTTGCCTGCAACCTTTTAGTTATTCCAAGTATAGATTCATTATTACAATAAGTGACTACTATTTATGTTCCTTCCATGTGTATTATTAGGTATCTACTGGATCATGAACATCTTGTATGCTACATGCTAGTGCATGTTAGTAGGGGACAGTTATTCTAGTGCACGCGCTTTCAAGTAGGCGTGTACATTTGTCATTTAGCATTTCACTGTCATACCTTTAGCCTGCTTCTATTCTACATTATTAGAGGCTTAATATTAACGTAGTTTCTTGAGTATTGCATTTCTTTATTAATAACGTAACCTATAAATGTCTGAGGGAGTTTAGCCTCATAGCCTACCCCTGTTGTACACTTTCGCCGAGTTAAGGTACCTCGTTACCATAGACGATAACTCTGTAGGGCGTTGGTGCTTTTGTTGTCTGGAGCATATAGTATTTGGGACTGGAATCGAGCGTGTCGTTGTCACATAAGCCATTTCTGTCCTACGATCAAGAATCCCGAATATGTATTGCCGATCCAGCCGTAACAAAATGGCGACCTTGCACAAGATTCAGTAGTATCCTATCACATGTTTTTTGGAGAACTATTCTATGCTACCTAGTAGAGCTGGCTAGAATTTTCTTGCATATTGGAGGAATTTTTATTGTGTCATTATTGTATTGGTGGACTTGCAGATTGTTTCGTTAGGGGTGTCTAGAGTAGAGTCATTCAAGCATCTTTAACATTTTGTGAGTCGAGACTGCAATTAGTAATAAGCACTTCTTTTTTTTTATGAACAGCAATTGTATAACCAGCACTATGTTTAATGACTCATCATTTACGGGGGAGGATAACACGGTACAGCCTAGTAACCAGCAAGTACAACAGATGTTTAGGGAGGGGAGTGTTATAAGTGGAGAGAGGGATGCCCGGGCATTTTTGCAGACACCTTTGACCGAACAGCGTCTGCAGGCTATTGATTGTTACGGTCTTCGCTGTTTAGCCACGGTTTTGGGGCGGGACTGTCCTGACAGTTGGCCCAAGAAGAATTTGGTGGCATGTTTGTTGGGTGATGGCGATGGGGCGGTGGGTGGAGTGGGGTCTTGGGGGGTTCCCTCCAAGCCTCCATTCCACTCTACCCCTGAGCTGGGCCCTCAGCCAGCGAGTCTTAGCACGATGCAGCAGGAGGGTTCTCAAGGGCAAGCTGGCTTACCCGTAAACACGTCTCGGTGTGGATCCCCCATTTTGTGCTCTCCCCCCCCAGGCCTGTCTCCTGAGATGTTATTTCAGCTAGAACTAGCTAAGTTTAAGCTGCAGGAGACTCGGATACAGATACAACAGGCTAGTATAGAACGCATAGAGGTTGCTAGAATCCAAGCCAATCAGGATGCAACCAGGTACCAGGCTGAAATGGATGTCGAGAAGTCTAGAGTAGAGACCACGGGGCGTCATCTCGGTGGTGGGCACCGGGTTACAGACTCACTTTCGCATTTAATTAAGTTAGTACCCGCATTTGATGAGACAGCAGTGACTGAGTTTTTTGCTCGTTTCGAAAAGAAGTGTCGTGAGTATGACTGGCCGGAGGTTAAATGGGCAGCATTAGTTTCATCACGTCTAGTGGGTAAGGGGTTGAAAGCCTACGATGCACTGTCACTGGACGAGAGTGTCGTGTATGGACTGGTGAAGGAGGCTGTGCTCCGGGCCTACGAACTGCAACCCGAAACTTATAGATTGAAGTTCCGTGGCGTGAATAAGAAGAGCGACGTCAGTTTTATGGAGCACGCACGGGACTTAACAGATGCAGGTAATAACTGGTTTCGGTCCGAGCACGCAGAGTCGGCTGAGGAAATTAAGCAACTTTTCTATCTGGAACAGTTTTACAAATGCACTGGAACCGATCTAACGCTGAACATTAAGGAAAAATGTCCCAAGACAGTAGAGGAGGCTGCCAAGATGGCAGACCTCAGATTATCATTGATTCGTGGTTGCGGTGCCGCTCAGAGGGCTGAGTCAGGGCAGAAGGGGCGCTATACCCCACCCACCAGAGTTTTCGATAATAACACATCTTATGACACACATAACCACACTAAATGCATTGCACCTAATAACACCTACAAACACAAGCCTCTCCCGTTTACTAAAGGTCAGGCCCCTTCTTCGCCCGCACAAGGGAAGAAGCCCATTGGGGATGTGAAATGTTACAAATGTCAGAAGCTAGGCCATTATTCACGTGAGTGCCCTAGTAACACTCCCGCTAAGCCGGTGTCATTGGTTCACAGTATCGGTGTGTCTCTGAAGGCTGCAGCAACTGCCCGGGGTAGGTTGTCAGCAGCTGAGGCACACGCGGTAAAGAAGCGTACGGAAGGCTCGACACCTGTCCGGGACACTTTCTGTAGCCATCGGGGACACGGGTTTGTGAGCTGGGGGAGTGAACTACGGAGGGTTGACTTGCTGAGGGATACGGGGGCTTCGCAAACTTTGTTGAGGAACTTCACAGGGAAACCGATAAATGCGGCCAGAGTTGTTGTGGTGCAGGGTATAAATGCTACGAGGTCATACCCACTTGTGAGGTTGGAGTTGAGAGTGGGAGAGGTGTGCAGGGAGCTGGATGTAGGGATCGTTGAGTGTTTGCCAGTTGAGGGCGTCGACCTTCTTCTCGGCAACGACTTTGCGGTGCCCACTTCCGGGACTCCACCCTTAGTCGTTGCCGAGAGGGCGGCCGACGTGGATGGTGAGAATCGGGAATGGGTTGGGAGGTGCCAACAGGATGAGATGGCCTGTGTGGTAACCCGATCTCGCTCTGCGGCTCCTGCACAGCCTAGCACTCAACCTCGGGGACAGTGGAGGAAGGATCAGGAGAAGGTTGCTAAGGGCAGGAAAAGGGACATTGATTCTGCTGCACTTCTCGGTGATTCGGTACTTGGACCTATAATAAACACGGGAGTTGACTCTGGCCCAGATCTGGTGTGTAACAAGGCAGAGTTGGGTAAGACTTCGCGTGAGGCAAGAGCTGTAGCGAGAGCCACTAAGGCAGTAGAGCCTACTAGCCGGGGTAATGTCTTATTACAAAACCATCTTGATGCATTGACGCCCAGGGACATTAGTGAGCAGCAGCTGCAAGACGCTAGCCTAGCTCGTTATAGCAATGGTGCCATAGAGTTGGAGGAAGATGGGGATGCGAAGCCGGGAGATTTCTTTAGGCTCAACAGGATATTGTACCGCAGATTTCTAGACCCAAAATCGAAGTGGGAGGGCGGTGCGAGGGTAGTAGACCAGGTGGTTGTTCCAAATAAGTATAGAGAGTCCTTATTGTGCCTGGCGCATGATGTGCCGGTGGCGGGTCATTTGGGGGTAACAAAAACATTGGCGGCATTGGGCAGGTTTTTCTGGTGGCCTGGGGTCAAGGCTGATGTCTGTGCATGGGTGGCTGGGTGTGCGACCTGCCAGACAACGGGGAAGCCTAACCAGACCATCCCGAAGGCACCTTTGTTTCCCATACCTGTCACCGGGCCTCCGTTCAGCAAAGTTGTAGTAGATTTGGTTGGCCCTTTCCCGCCTACTAGTAGTGGCAATAAATTCCTGTTGACAATCATGGATGTGGCTACGAGATACCCGGACGCATACCCCATGAGAAACGGCTCGGCAAAGGCAGTTGTTAAAAACTTATTATTGTTCTGTTCCCGTTATGGATTTCCACGTGAGGTGCAGTCAGACCAGGGGAGCAATTTTACATCCAAATTGTTCAAGCAAACCCTTCAGTTGCACGGTATATGTTCTGTAGTGTCGTCAGCCTACCATCCCGAGAGTCAGGGAGTCTTGGAGCAGTGGCACTCGACCCTGAAGAGTATGCTACGCTGTTACTGTGCAGAACATGACACTGATTGGGATTTGGGTCTGCCGTATGTTCTGTTCGCTGCACGTGAAGTCCCAGGAGAGAGCCTGGGGTTCAGTCCAAATCAACTAGTCTTTGGCCATAATGTGAGAGGACCTTTAAGTATGGTGAAAGAGATCTGGGAGGGCGAAGAGAAGCCGGGGTCTGTACTTAAATATATCCTTGAGAGCCGGGAGAGACTTATAGGTTGCATGGCAGCGGCAGGTAATAACTTGGTTAATGCACAGGCGGTCATGAAGCACCAGTATGACGCCAAGGTGAAGCTTCGGGAGTTTTCGGTGGGTCAGGAGGTAATGTTGCTTTTACCTTTGCCTGGACACCCCCTTTCTGCCAAGTTTATTGGGCCGTATGTGGTGGCTAAGAAACTGTCCGACCTTGATTATCTCGTTGCAACACCTGACCGTAGAAAAAAACATCAGTTATGTCATGTTAACCTCATGAAAGAGTATGTGAGACGCCCCTCAGAGCCTCTCACTGTCCCTGTGCTGGCCTGCAGCGGCCAGGGTGGAGAAGGAGGTGGGGACAGTCATGCTGCTGAGGAGGATAGCTGGGACTGTGTCATTTCCGCGGAACAGTGGGCGGGGAATACTGAACAAGAGGCTAGGCAAGCTGTAAGTCACCTGCCTGAGCACCAGGGTGCTGCTGTCCTAGGCCTGTTCAGGTCATACCCCTCTGTTTTCGCCGAACACCCAGGTCTCACTACTCAGGTAACGCACGACGTGGACGTCGGTGATAATGTGCCCTTCAAGTCAGTGCCCTACCGTGTGCCCCCGGTAAAGTTGCCAGCTTTACGGGAGGAGTTAAAGTACATGGTTGAGAGAGGGATGATCACTGAAGGTTATGTGAAGTGGACATCACCCGTCACGTTGCAGCCAAAACCTGACGGCAAGGTGCGGTTCTGCATAGATTTTCGTAGGCTAAATGGCTTGACCACTACCAACCCTTACCCTTTGCCTCGAGTTGACGACAGCGTGGACAAGATAGGGAATGCAAAGTACCTTACTAAAATTGATCTTGTAAAAGGCTACTGGCAAGTACCCCTGTCGGACCGAGCTAAGCAAGTTTGTGGTTTTGTGGTAGATGGCAAGACCTACCAATGTAACGTAATGCCTTATGGGCTTAAGAACGCACCTGCCACGTTTCAGAACCTGATGAACGATATTTGTGACGAAATCCCTAACTGCACGGTCTACCTTGATGACGTGATAGTGTATGATGACGATTTTGAAAATCACCTAAGGCACTTAGAGACCCTGTTTGGGAAGTTGCACGATGCTGGGCTGGTGGTGAACCTGAGGAAGTGCGAGTTTGTAAAGGCTACTGTGCAGTATCTTGGCTTCGTGGTCGGGTTAGGCCGGGTGTGCCCCCCCCTGAGCAAGATACAGGCTATCAATATGTTTCCCAGGCCCACCACTAAGCGCCAGGTCATGCGGTTCCTAGGTATGATAGGCTATTATAGGCGCTTCATCCGGGGATACTCTACTGTCTTAGCACCGTTAACTGATCTACTGTCGAAGTCAGTGAAGTTCTGTTGGGCTGCGGAGTGTCAGAGGGCTTTCGACCTAGTCAAGCACCTGCTGTGTACACATCCGATTTTGAGAGCCCCAGACTTCTCCAGGAGTTTTCAGCTGGCGACTGATGCCAGCGGTGTGGGTGCCGGGGCAGTGTTACTGCAGACTGATTCCGAGGGCTTGGAACACCCAGTGAGCTTCTTTTCTCGCAAGTTTAATTCGGCACAAAGGAATTACTCGACTATAGAGAAGGAGCTTCTTGCTATCGTTTTGTCGCTCAAACATTTCGAAGTTTATGTTCCAGCCTACGGCCCGGTAGTGACGATTTATACGGACCATCATCCCTTGAAATTCCTAAATCAGTTTCACAATCGGAATATGCGGTTGACCAGGTGGTCCCTAATGCTCCAAGAGTATAATCTCAACATTCAGCATATTGCCGGGAGTGAGAACGTGATAGCAGATTGTCTATCAAGGGTTGATGATCCAGGATAGTCGTGCACGGTGTGTGGGTTGAGCAGGAGTAAAATTAGGCTATCATAACGCCGTCCAAAAAGATTATAAAACAATAAAATAAACGAGAAATTTTTTTTTAGTTTTGTAAGTCTTTATTGTTGTAGCATGATGCATGCGATATTGTGTTTTATGTATAATTCACACTTCAGTTGTTGTGCACCTTTTGCAATTAGTGGCAGCTAAGGGTAGCAGGTCGGTTGGTTGCCTGTCAGATTTTGATAATGCTTCTAAGGTCGATTATCTAAAATCTTGGGGGGGCTGTGACGCACCCAGTGCGTGGCAACGCAACCTGATTGTACTCCTTGGTAC
>JBAKBP010027922.1:0-29389 GCA_037953745.1 Lithodes maja | reverse complement strand
TGGAGGAGCTGTTCCACCAGGACAGGCTTGGCGCGCGTGCTTCTAACATCCCTTTGCATACTCTCTCCCGATCACCACCTTTATCACTGTTTCTCTCACTCGATTCTCTCTTTCCATACTCTAACCTTTATTAACTGCACAACACTCCCCTTGGGTTCTGCATACGGTTTTCATAGCCGGCCCATTGTATTGCATGCGCCGTCCTCAGAGATATTTACATGTACTTAGAATAGGTTTGAGGGTTCTTAGTTAGTATAGGTTAAGAACTTTGTGTGTCTCCATTATTGATTTAGTGTTTCTGCTCTTTTATTTAATGCTAGACTGGGATAAGGTAACTGTAGTCATTGTCTCCGATGTGTGTACGGTTTGCTTATACCTACACGACTTCGACCGGTCCTGTGGTAGCCTGGGTTGTCTTTTCGGTTGCGTCCTTTGCGAGTGCAGCATTGTGTTGACTGAGGGTTTTGGCCTGTACCAGTTCCACACTTTGCTGCCTCTTTGCTTGTCTTTAGAGGGTCGCCAGGATAGAACCAGATACTTGTGATCTGGATCTATCAAGAGAGCCCCCTAGTCAATTAACGTAACTTAAAGGATGCAGTCTTAAGGACATCGCTAGGCTACGAGCCTGTCTTGCTCAACCCCAGTTCCTTACCTAGAGTATCCCAGCTAGACATTATTAATCGAGTAGACACTTGTTAGTATTTAATATAAGCTCTTTGATATGTGCGCATTATTATTCACAGTATTTATTAGTCTAGGTTGTTGCTGAGCCGCACAACCATAGCAGACTGTTTCGTTGATGAGGAAGTACTTCTTTTAGTGTCGAGCATTGCTACCGTTGCGCATTTATAGTATTCTCGTGTCAGTTAACATTATATGTCCTATCTTTTAGTGTATTCGATTTACACGTGTGGTGTCCTGCCTCCTGCCTTTATATAGTTCTAAATCAGTACGAGCATCTTATGAGCATCAGACTTTCTTCAGAAGTTTCCAGGTCTATGCTGTAGGACTATACTTCACTTTCTTTCAGATAGGAGTGAAGAGTTTATTGTTGTTTAGAGTAACTGTATTGAAGCATCTTTTTATTGTATTAAATCTTGCAGTGATTTAATTGATCTTTCCATAGATTCCTTTTTATGCATTTTAACGTAACTTGCATCTTGTTTGTTATCAGGCTATACCAGTGCAGGTTAGCCTGAAGTAGAGTACATTTATGCCCAGTTAAGGATACCCCACTATCGCAGATTAACCCTGGAGGGTATAGGTGTTTTGTTCACCGGCATATAAGTTCGAGGGTTTGGATCTAGCGTACCGTTGTTGCATAGTGCCCTATTACTAGTCCAATCATTAAGTGCCCTTGTTTTATTCGTAGCCCCGGTCGTAACAGTATGCATATATATATATATATATATATATATATATATATATATATATATATATATATATATATATATATTTATATATATATATATATCGTTCTATCTCCCTCACTCTCTGTCTATCTATTTATCTGTCAATCTCTATCTCTTTCTCTCTCATTCTTCTTCTCATTTAAGTGTATTTTATCATACCGTCCCTAGTTATTATTTCATATTTCTCTCTAATTTCTCATAAATTTTCCGGTTGTCCGATTCTTTATCGCTCACGACTCTGTATTTCTTACTCATTGCGAGTTCTGTTATTATACTATATACATCTTTCACATTAATTTGATTAATACAATATACATCTTTCACATTTTTCCTTTCTGTTTTGTGCTGCGGTTCTCTTCAGTGATTATACGATACACATCTTTCATATTAATTGTTCTAGTTGCGTGCTGCGCTTCCCTTCTTTGATTTACAATATAAATCTTTCACATTATATTATTTCAGTTTTGTGCTGTGTTTCCTCTGGATCCTCTTGCCTTGAATTTGAGCGAAGTCTAAATCAAATGCCATATACTCAATTTGCAGTTTGTATGTCTTCGTAGTATAGCTTGATTACAGTATATATTTAAATTACTCCTCAAATAACTGTTAAGTTATAGTCACTGTTAAATTTAACTTTAATGGCGGTATTCAAGTTCTATACAGATATATGGTAATGATCTATGTTATTAATGTCACTCCCAACACCAAACACCTCCCAATGAAAGCATGTGATCCTACCAAGAATCGAACCTGGGCTACCACATGCATATCTAAAACACTAACCATTACACCATCAAGACAATATATATATATATATATATATTATATATATATATATATACCACATTGTGATTCTGCACTGTTTAAATGTACACACAAATACACACACATACACACACGCACGCACACACGAACACACTTTGCATCTAGCATTTATTAACATTCTATTTACACGCCCCCGCCCTCTCTCTCTTTCTCTCTCTCAGTTATCATATGCAGTATAATTATGTACTCGCTGTTTAACTCTCTCAAAAACATTAATTCTATCAATTAATCAGGCCCCACATATCTAGGCCTTTGCGATCAATTCTCGGCAGTTTCCCCAATACAAAAGCGTCAGAATATTTAATATATACACTATAGTTCATTCATTATAGGTAGGTCAGCAATCGTGACCATCAACCTCTGTAAATATAAAAAGGCTAGCTATAAATGGGCTGTAAAATCCCACACCTATTGCGTGACCGTTTAACATCTTGTATATATATATATATATATATATATATATATATATATATATATATATATATATAAACGGTATGTATTATTACTGTTATTATTATTATTTTTGTTATTTATATATTTATATATGTTTAATTTTGTTTTTAATTTCTTTTGTCGAACAGCTGTCAAATGACAAGGTGCTAACTTTTGGTATATATTATGGGTTTGCTGCAACGACCGCGTTTTTTAACAGTATCTGTATAATGACCCAAAAATATAGATAGAATATCTAGAACTCTTTTCATATATTCTATTTTGGTGGCTATAAGCAGAAATATGTACATATTGTTTTATAGGAATCCTCTTCTTGGAAACTTGCTTTTGTGTTATTCAATTGTGTTATCATTCTTTTCCATGGATATTTATCGCTTCACTGTGTTTAATAATGCTCGTATGCCTCTGTGAACACAATAACTGGATAATGAATAGGGTGACATTTTCCTATGATTCGGGAAAACAAAACATTAAACAAATATTATTCTTTCTAAGTGTAATTGCATTTCACGCTTCACAGAACACAAATTTCATTCCGGGACACACAGCTCGCTATTTCTATTGTACGCTTATGTGGGTTTGAGTTGTTGCATTCAATTGTATTTGAATAGTGCCAAACATGAGATGCTTTATATAATTAAATGTATTTTGCAATGATGTTTTGTAATTATAGATACATCTTTAATGCATCCTCATATACACATCATTTTCAAGGACGTGACGACAATTGTAAATCAATATATATATATATATATATATATATATATATATATATATATATATATATATATATATATATATAAGTGTATACTGTATGTGGAACATCGGTATTGAAATAGAGCAAAATATATATTTTAAGGTTATATTACGTATCTCCAAGTGATATGGAAAACAAAATACTACTGTTGATTAAATTATAAATATTGTAATATGATGCAGTATAACACCAAGCCAAACATAACTTATTTTTGTATCACTTGGATTTTTACTTTTTTTATTTGTATATACTGTATGTCTATTTGTACAGTATATATGTCTATTTGTATATTTGATTGAAAAAATAGTAATTAAATGCAATTGTTATTACATAAGCATATCAGCCAATCGTTTATGATTAGGCTATATTGGCGACGACGATAGTTTATATATATTTACCTACACAATAATTATGTACAGAGTGTCTCAAAATAGATGCAACCCATTAACATTATAATAATTTATTACTACGACAAGAAACTCCAAAAAGATTACATTTTCTAGAAGCGGATATTATAACAATTAAAAAAACTAAATAGTTGATGTCTCTAGCTCAAAGGATAAATTCTTTAGAGCACATGTTCTAAATGACTACCGTTGCGCTTCAGACACACTTGAAGCCGACGAGCAAAGTTGTCAATCACCCTGACACACTCTTCCTTCCTGATGGCACGAATCTGCACTCTGTGAAATGCACAGCCTGGGTGGCCATCTCAAAACATGGCATAATCGGACCATTTTGGTGATTGACAACTTTGCCGTCGGTTTCAAGTGTGTCTGCAGCGCAACGGTAGTCATTTGGAACATGTGCTCTAATGGATGTATCCTTTGAGCTAGAGACCTCAAATCTTTAGTTGTTTAACTGTTGTAATATCAGCTTCTAGAAAATGTAATATTGTTAGGAGTTTCTTGTCTGAGTAATAAATTATTATAATGTTAATGGGTTGCATCTATTTTGAGACACTCTGTAATATGGTTAATTAGTTTTATAAATCAAAATTATACACACAATCTCTCTCTCTCTCTCTCTCTCTCTCTCTCTCTCTCTCTCTCTCTCTCTCTCTCTCTCTCTCTCTCTCTCTACAGCAATAATTATGGGCATTGGTATGGACATGGTACTGGGCTGGTAATATTACAGTCCCTAGTTGAAGTACTTGATGTGTTGACCGGTCAACTCAACCAGCAGAATATTTCAACCAGTAGCTCTCAACCAGTACCAAATCAACCAATACGCTTAGGTTAGGTTAGGTTAGGTTAGTACTATATTTGGGCACTGGTTTGGTTGGTCTGGGTTAATTGGGCACTGGTTGAAATGGTCTACTGGTTGAGATGACATGGAACCGTAAAAGGGAAGATATCTTTGGGATGGAATTAATTATGTAAAAATATGGAGCAATTAATCTGTATAATGGTTATTGTCTACACGATTAAATATGTCAGTCCAATTACACCTTAACTCGAGGAAATGTTTAAGTAAAAATATAAAATAAAATTATGGCTATAGTAACGAGTCTTTCAAGGTAAATATGTATGTGTGTATTTGTGTGTATGTGTCAGAGAGAGAGAGAGAGAGAGAGAGAGAGATACGTGAAAAGAAAAATGGGGTCTGCGTGTCCTTCAAAGTTTGAGATAAAGTACCAGATCATGGGAGAGAAAAAGAGACGACGGAAAATTTGAAGATTGGAACGGTAGAAATGAAAGAGAAGAAAGGACATTGAGTACACAATATTAAACAAATTAGGTTAGTGTTGAAAGAAATGTTATGCATAGAGTTACGTAAAACATTCACGGAAGAAGGCCTTCACAGTTTTTTATCTCTGATTTACTAGTTTTCTAATGTTATATTTGGCTCTTACCTTAATGTTATATTTGGCTCTTACCTTAATGTTATATTTGGCTCTTACCTTAATGTTATATTTGGCTCTTACCTTAATGTTATATTTGGCTCTTACCTTAATGTTATATTTGGCTCTTACCTTAATGTTATATTTGGCTCTTACCTTAATGTTATATTTGGCTCTTACCTTAATGTTATATTTGGCTCTTACCTTAATGTTATATTTGGCTCTTACCTTAATGTTATATTTGGCTCTTACCTTAATGTTATATTTGGCTCTTACCTTAATGTTATATTTGGCTCTTACCTTAATGTTATATTTGGCTCTTACCTTAATGTTATATTTGGCTCTTACCTTAATGTTATTGAGCAGATAGAAAGTGAAGCAATTTGGAAGTGAAGAAGAAATATAAAATAATGTTAGAGAGTAATGAGAATAGTGCAGATAAGAGAAGAAAAGGAATACTGGTAAAAACAATGGGACAAATATTTAAATATATAAATAACAACAATATTAAGCCAGCCAGTAGCCAGTCCTTCCTCCCACAAGGGGTAGGGAGGATTATCAAGAGACACAAGAAAGGAAAAAGAGATGACAGGAGAAGAACACACATAACTGTTCGGCCACAGGCAGCAAGCACACAAACATTCAGAAGCACCAATCACTCATCAGCCCCCGAAATCAATGGCTTCAATAATAATAATAAAAACAAATATATAATAATAATAATTATGCTAATAATAATAAAAATAATAAAAATAATAATAATAATAATAATATAATAATAATATTAATAATAGAAAGAGAGAACACTTGAGGACAGAAAAGGTGGAGAGCAACACAAGAATATAAGAAGGACAACGAAAATAATTACAAAAGTGAAAGCAAGAATACAGAGGGGCGGATAAGGAAATATGATACAACGGAGATAGAATCAGAACATGCAAACATGAAATGTGGAAGAACAGTGGGAGAGGAATGACGTCGAAGATAAAAGAAAAGAGTTAAGGGGAAGGTGTTATTTATTGCCATATCTATTTTAGTTTTTTAATATAAGTTTCCTCCATAGAACACCATCAAACTTTTAAAAAATATATCCTCAAGATCCCCCTTCGAGATAAATCTGTACATTTTCGGTCGAAAAATGTTCCTCCAAAATTACACGCTCGCTGTCGCTCGCCAGGAAGAAAATCGACATCCGAATGGCATACAAGGTTTAAGTATGTTATTATTGACAAAAATATGGGGCGAATGGTTCTTAAAATCGAAAAACCAATGGGGCAAGCGTCTTAAAATCTCAAACTAATGGGGCTAAGCATGAGGAGAATGGGGTCTAGAAAAACGACATACCTCCCCTTAAGGGAAGAACAAGGGAAAGCGAATACAGATGGAAAACTGCTCGAAGAGGAATATTAACAAACAACAGATTATGAAGTAACATTAAAATTATAAAAGGAAACAAGGGAATGGAGTTGAAGAGAAAACACACACACACAATTAGTAAATAACGGTGGGGCGAAGGGAAAGAGACAGTGACGGAGAAGCAGATGGAAAAGGGAAAGGCGATGAAGAAAACAAGAATAAGAAAGAAAAGAAAAGAGTAGAAAGTAAAGAGGACAAATTAATATAATCTATTTTTGTATTAATCTATTTTTTGGTTTCCACGCCAACACCAAACACCTCCCATGAAATTAATGAAAGCTAATAGGAACTCTGAAGGTAACAAACACACACACACATTCACACACGCACGCTCACATACACACATACGCAGGCTCTCTCTCACACACACACACACGCACGCTCACACTCTCCTGTTCTCTCTTTCACCTTTAATTTTCCCGTGTATGCCTAATCTACCTCTTCATATTAATTTGCTCTACCCGTTCTTATTCGTATTCTCTCTCTCTCTCTCTTTCTATTTCTCTATCTATTTATTCATATCTCCTCCCCTATTCTTGTAATTTCCCTTCCATTCAGGTGATCTTTTGCCACCTTTCCCTCATTGCTATACTAATGTTTCCCCTCTTCACCATTATCCCTCTTCTTTCCCCTCTCTTCACTTTGTCCTCTGTTTCTTGTAAAGTCTCCCCTTCCGTATTTATTTTATTGCTTGATCATGGTTTTAATGTTTAAGCTTTCTTTCGTAATGCTGCAGAGGAAATGATTGTGTATGATATTCCCGTAAAGGTTCTTTTAATATACTGTACATGTATTATTTTATTTATCCTTTTCAAAATCCGATTACGCATCTATTTTATGTTTTCTGGGTATTATTTGATGATTATATTTAAATTAGGAAGGGTATATGAAAGTCAGAAATCTGCATGAAATCATCCGATGATAACCAGAATAAACGGTTAATATGCGTCATAATCTTCAGAGGGTTAGTTCCGTATATATCTGATTACTTAAAGCTTTAAATATTTATTGATATATTGTATAATAAATCCTATTTGTATTTATTACTTGCTTGATATTAATTAATTTATGCATATATTTATATATTTATCTTATTCCGATTTCAGATAGAATAAGGTGAGAGACTGTGTAACAAGTTATAAGGCTATAAGTTCTCTATCCATTCCTGGCCGTCGTGAGGACCGGAACTCACAGTCATGCGAGATCCCTCATGACTCTACTGTGTAAGTATTTGTACGTGCTATGTGGATTATACATTTATATATGCAATCGTTCATTATCCAAGAATGTTGGTATATTTCAAGATCTGACCTGCAGACCTAGGCCATGAAGCATATCCACCACCACAACCAACAAACAAAATTGGGACTTAGCACTACGCTTATTACAAGGGTCAATATAGCTTGGTGGCCAAGACAACCTTAGCAAGTTGTATTGGTGGGCTTGATACATCGGTCCCAAACAGCTGGGAGACAGACTCACCCAGGAAATGTGGTCAAGGTCGTTTTTGCGACCCCTGGACCTCATCCTTATTTTGGTTTTAATGGAAATCATTGTGTTACAAGTGCTTCATAGAAAGATAAGTGAATAATACTGTTGCTGGCTTTGCTTCATATTCTTTAGTACATTTTATGATTCGTCTGCCTGTATTTTTTAATGTTTCTGTATATTATGTCTTCAGGATATTTGTCTATCAATCAATTTGCATCACTCGCTAACAGCATCACTAACCTCTTTTTCTCTCTCTCCCCTACCTTCACTGATTGCATTTTTCTCGTCAGCTTCTTTTCATCTTTGGTTTCACCCCTGCTTCCTTTTTGTTACACTAACTTTCGCCGTCTCTCTCTCTCTCTCTCTCTCTCTCTCTCTCTCTCTCTCTCTCTCTCTCTCTCTCTCTCTCTCTCTCTCTCTCTCTTTCCATCAGCCTCTCTGTATATCAAAGTATTTATCCACACAGGGAGTTTCAATAATATGTATTTCATACATTTCAGAATGAATAGACCTAGCAATAATATATAGTCTTTACTATGTGACGGTTTTGGAAATTCATCATATATACCGGGATATTTCACATTTTAGTTGATATTGGAAAATCTAGGGGATGAAAATGATCAGTAAATTACAATCACCTCAATTACTGTATTATGCCATAAATTATACACTTATATAGACAGCAGAAAACCCACATGCAACAACAACGAGGGGACATCAGAAACGTTTTTCAATTAATGTTTGGGCCGGTGTTCTTGGTAACCATCTAATCGGCCTTTACTGCTACCACAACGACTTACAGGCAATGTGTACACCAGATTTCTTCAGGATGACTTACCCATACTACTTGAAGATGTGCCTCTCAGAACACGTAGACAAATGTGGTTCATGCATGTTAAGGCTCCAGCTCACTTTGCACGAGGTACAAGGGATTTCCTTAATGTTATGTACCCTGATAAGTGTATAGGCTGTGGCGGTCACATCGCCTGGCCACCTACAGTAGATCATCTGACCTAACTCCATTTGAATTTTTTGGGGGACACTTGAAGAGCATGGGTGTATGCTACACAAATCAACCGCCGTCAACAACTGTGGCAACGAGTTCAAGAGGCTTGCAGAGAAGTAAGAAACACACCAGGGATATTTGATCATATACGATAGTCTCTTATACGCCGAACACAAACCTGTATAAACGAGGGAGGGAGAAACTTCGAGCACCTACTGTTAACACTGTAAAATACATTGATGTTCAAAAAATTATGAACAAATAAAGTAATTAAGATGATGGTAATCTACTGATCGTTATTATCCCCTAGAGTAGTACTAGACTTTAATATTTAAACTTAAATGTGTAATATCCAAGTAAATAATTATGAGATACTTCCAAAACCGTCACATAGTAAAGTATATATATTATTGCTAGGTCTATTCATTCTGAAATTTATGAAAGGTATTTTTGAAACACTCTGTATGTCTATCTAAATAACTACGTGTTTGTCTTCTTCTTTACCATACGGTTTTTCTTTCTCTCAAATATCTAATAGGTATCTCTCTCTCTCTCTCTCTCTCCCCCTCCCCCTCTCTCTCTCTCTCTCTCTCTCTCTCTCTCTCTCTCTCTCTCTCTCTCTCTCTCTCTCTCTCTCTCTCTCTCTCTCTCTCTCTCTCTCTCTCTCGCCTAGAGTTCTAAAGGAAGCTAAGGATGAGCTCTCCAAACCACTGACATTACTATTCAATAAATCCTTGCAGTCTGGAACTATGCCTGATCAGTGGAAGCTAGCCAACGTAACACCGATATTAAAAAAAGGCAGCAAATCCCTACCCAGTAACTATCGTCCAATTAGCTTAACCTCAGTTGTATGTAAAATGCTAGAAACGGTCATACGAGACAGACTCGTAAATCACTTAGAGGAAAATAACATACTTAAAGATACTCAACACGGCTTTCGTAAAAAACGTTCCTGTTTAACAAACCTCTTAGACTTCTTCCACGATATCCTCAACCTCTACGATGAGAGTAAAGCTGTACATATTATATACCTTGATTTTCAAAAGGCCTTTGACAAAGTTCCCCACAAACGTTTACTGCTAAAACTAAAAGCGCATGGAATACAAGACGGTTTGTTGAAATGGATAGAAGATTGGCTCAGCAACAGAAAGCAAAGAGTAGTCATAAACGGTAAGGCATCTAAATGGACCAATGTAAGTAGCGGGGTACCCCAGGAATCGGTACTAGGACCAATTCTCTTTCTAATTTACATCAACGACATAGATGAGGGTCTCACCTGTACAATCTCAAGATTTGCTGACGATACAAAAATTGCAAATAGCGTACACTCAAAAGAACAAGTTGACGATATGCAACACAATCTAGATAAATTGTCATGTTGGGCCCAAATTTGGCAAATGAGTTTCAATGCGGATAAATGTAAAGTACTACATATCGGATACCTAAATGAGAGAGCAAACTATTCGATGAATGGCACTCAGCTTAAGAATGTAAACAGAGAAACCGATCTGGGAGTAACAATATCGAGTAACCTAAAACCGAGTCAACAATGTTCAGAAGTTGTTATGAAGGCAAACAAAATAATTGGCTTTATAGGCAGGTCATTTGAGCATAAATCCAAAGAAGTTATCCTAACCCTTTACAATTCCTTAGTTCACCCTCTTCTGGAATACTGCGTTCAATCCTGGTGCCCTTATTACCAAAAAGATATAAAACAGCTAGAACGAGTTCAACGTAGAGTTACCAAAATGATACCTAGCCTAAAGAACAAACCATACGAAGAGCGTCTTAGAGAATTAAATCTATTTCCTTTAACCCAGCGCAGATTAAGAGGTGACTTAATTCAAGTGTTCAAAATCATCAAAGGCATCGACAATATGAACTGTAGTAAGTACTTCACTATCGACCAATCTAACTACACGCGGGGAAACGGTTGCAAAATTATTGGTAAATCTTTTAACTCGCACGAATCTAAGAATTTCTTCTTCAATCGAGTTGTCAACTTGTGGAATGGGCTTCCCCATAACGTTATAGACTGCATTACCGTTGATTCATTTAAACTCCGCCTAGACAAATATTTCACATCAAACCCGCGACTGACTGCGTTTGTAAATGAATAACTTTATTTTATCCCCCCCCCCCCCCCCCCTCAGTTACTAACCCATCTGTCCTCTACTAACTTCCAAATCCTGCCACGGACATTAGTTCCAGGGCAGTAATTCCCTTTCCAATGTTCCCTTACCCACTCTAAACCACTGTTTGGACACTTGATCCTCAGTATTTTGAAGGACAAGCAACCTAGAAGGGTCACTAGATCTATTGTTGCTTGATTTCCTTTGTACTTTGTACTCTCTCTCTCTCTCTCTCTCTCTCTCTCTCTCTCTCTCTCTCTCTCTCCTCTCTCTCTCGTTATAAATGCCAATATACTAAGAGCTCCTCAAAGTGGCTGGCTGACACAGAGGTATTAAATAACCTTTTAAGCGTAAAGGCACCTAGGAAGTAAAGTGTTAATTAAACAAACCTTGTGCATTATAATTCCTAGATATTCTATCTATCTATCTCTCTATCTATCTCTCTCTCTCTATATATATATACATATATATATATATATATATATATATATATATATATATATATATATATATATATATATATATATATATACAGTATAACGAAAACAAAATTAAATATTTGATCGCAATTATTGTTTTCATCTCTATTAGAAACATTACCGTATTTGTAATTATGTACCATATATGTTTTATAATTCATGCTTCAGTTATTTGGTGCTTATTAGTATTATTTGTGCGCATTACTAATTGTCCTTACTTCTCAATTCTCTACTTGGCCACAGTGGATTTTGATGAATATGAATTTTATAGAAAGAAACTTATACCGTGATTTTTATCAGGTTTGATTATTGGTTCTAGTGAGTTCTATCAAGACTGGAGATTTCAGAGTTCATACAATACATGCATAGAAGGCTAGCAGAGGATACATATAACACCGATATATAATTTAAAGAACAGTTTTATTTATCTTATACTCTACGTACATGTATATGAGATAATAATGTTTTAAAATTAATAGATAAGTTTATACAACATGAGAAATACTATTCTAGCACAATCGAGAATCTAGATGGAGCTCAGGTATAAACATAGGCTTAGCTGTCTTCCTGTACAATTACAAAACAATTATATATTCATGAAACACTGAGGAGTCGAATAATACCCAGACGGTGATTTTATATTCAGATATGATATTAATTTACACTTAGTTGACAAGGTTTTTTACTGAGTCAATACACTGGACTCTACTTTATAAAAACACCATGCGCACTGGTGAGAATTTGGCAGAGTCGATATTTGGGGACTAACTTTATACACACTTGTAGGATTTTAGACAGAGTCAATATCTTGGGACTCTAACTTTATAAGGCACCTTGCGCACTGATGAGAATTTGGCAGAGTCGATATTTGAGTCTCCGTTGGGCCGTCCTGGTTGGCCTCTGTCGTGTGAAGTAGTAGGTTACAGATGGATAAATGGGCATGGGGTCTTAAATGCGGCCCTGTAAATATATTAATCAATTTGGGCACCTCATCAGACAAACGCAAGTATATATAGCATAGAGCTTAGGGATACTCGACTATCCTGACCTTTGTATTTATTAATCACTGATGAAGTTCCGTTCAGGTACTCTTGACTTAGGGTCTTTAACACTTAAAGAGCGGGGCCCGACTTAAGTCTGTATCCAAAAAGCAGCAAGTTAGGAGCATTATTAAGGCTTTTAAAGGGTTAAAATTGAGTACAAATGGCTGGGAGCGCAGCAGGCCACACGGCCGACACCCAGGGCTTACCGCCGCCCACTAACTCACCCTCCCTGTGTTCTCGAGAGGCCGGCAGTGTAGCCAGTAGTGAGCGTAGCTGGGAAAAATATACTGCTATATGCTAAACTCCCATGTTACTGGTACCACTGTATGAGAACCACGAGTGCTACGTAGCTCGTTCTGGCCTCATTTTGAAGCTTTTAGCGCCTCGTTTTTTGCTGAATAAATTTCTTTTCATGCAGATACTTGATTTATCATTCAGGAGGGCCTGAATATCCCCAAATAAGCCCAAAAACCCCCGCTAGACAAGGGTTATTATAATGCCTCAGTTATGACAGATTGGCACTATATCGGGCTAACGCGAGTAGACAATATGGTTATGACCACTCTTGTCTTCCTCGACTACCACTGACCATTATAAGAGGTTCAAGGAACTCGGGGCGGTGTTTAACCTTTTTAGTTGCAAGAGTCAAATATTATGCTACAGACAAATACACCAAGGACTTATATATGCTGAGTGCCGGTTAAGGTATCTCGCAGAACCCTGAACTATACAAGTGACCTTGGTATGCCAAGTATCCTTTGGTAATTATTCTTAGAATGCGGTTTTAATAATAGAAGTTTAAGTGTGAGTATGCCCTGGTACTTCAGCCTTCTAATATTAAAGGTGCAGCCTATTAACCCATGTTTGGCGGGTCCCGACTTAAGTCCGTTAGAGAACCAAGGCCTAAAGAGCGGGTCCAGACTTAAGTCCAATGCGATTTTGAGCACATAATCGGCTCTGAGAGAGAGTCCATGCGGTGGGAGGAGCGTGGGCAGGCTCTGACCGTTCAGCGTAGACATAGTCCCGCCTCTGACACCACCACCACATGTCTCCACCTCCCTGGTCCTGCGATACAGGGAAAAAACTGAGGAAATTACTGTATTTTAGGTTTTTTCCCTTCGTATTGCAACATCGTTGCAAGAGAACCTGTGGTCGTACAAGGATGGTTCAGGTGTCATTGGAAAGCTCAATTATCGCCCTTTCACGGATACATAATTGTATTACGCTCTGGCTCTTCTTTATGCATGAAAAAGAGCATGGAATGAAGCTTGTTTAGGGTAAATCTGCCCGCTTGGCAGGTAGTAGCGTTACAAAACCAGCCGCTCGGGAGGGTTAAAATCTTCTATGTTAATAGATGGTATGCCACACAATTATCAAAGTCCCTCAATAGGGAAAATAACTCCTCAGACCTTGTGGGATATTCGGTATGCTGTTTATACAACCAACTGAATGGGAGGGTAATCCTAGGACTTATTCAACTTGGTATGCCAGTTATTGAAAAGCCCTAGAAATGCTTGCCCTGTTCAGTTTCCTTCAGCATAGTGATGACGTTGGCTGAGATGTCCCAGGGTTGGTGTGTGGGAGTATAAAGGTTACAAGTGCAGTCATTAGGTAATCTAGGGGATTAGGAGGACCCCCTAGAAGCTGGTGGATAAGTACTTTGGCCTTTGGGTGGAACGGGGGCGCAAGTGTTTACTCTGTTGGTGGTGATAGGAGTCCTTCTCGTCCTGGCTGAACACTATTCTTCTCTTTTGATGTTGTCGGGAGGTAGAAGATATCTTAATGCTCTTTCCGGGTGTAGTAGGGCATTCTGGTGTAATAGTGGCGACCCGGGCTTCTCTTCTGGCGGTGGAGTAATATATACAGTATAGGTAGGTGTTCTCGTGTATTATTCTTCGAAAACTGGTGGACAATTGGTTCACGTGGTGCTTCCTTGGGCACGCATTTCTTGGTTGGTACTTCCTCCTTTTCTCCTGTCTGCTTGCCTTTGTTCTTCTTCTGTTCTGCTGGTTGTCGGTTAATGTGGAGCAATTTCGTAATACTTGGCATGGTAGATATTCTGGTAGGCATCGGTTTCTTCTGTAGTACTTCTGTTTGTTTTACTTTGGTTTCCCCTTTGTTTGTTGTGGGAAACCATTTTCTTTGGTGGTCGCCATCTTGTCTTATCGTCCTTCGTTTTTCCTGAGCTCCTCCTTCCTGTTGTAGATTTCCCACGGATTTTGTGATCTGCTTCCCTGGCGTTTTCCTTTGATGATGTAGGGGAGTATTCCTTATTTTCGTTATTTTAGAAACATTCAGACATACTGTCCTGCAGTTTCTATCAAATATTTTCCTTGACTCAGATGACGATTGTATACTATAGTTATGCTAAAGTAATATAAGTTTACCCAAATGAAGAAGAACATCTAAGAGTGAAAGGCTTAAAAAATGCTTAACTTGACCTTTTACCTCTGACAGGTACTTCCTAAGTTCAATAACATTGTCTTGATTCAGTCAGAATCAGAATGAAACCTGAATTGGCGTCATCTGATTTAAAACCTTAAGGGAGGATGGACGTATTTATTTCTTCATGTATGTTTTTGTTTATATTTGTTTATTAAAGTTTCCTCCCTAGACCTCCATCAAGCTTTAAAAAAAAAAAAAAAAAAAAAAAAAAAATCCTTCAAGAGAAATTAGCACAGTACATTTTGCGATAGAAAAATGTCCCGGCCGAAGCCCAGTTCCTCCTAAATTAAAGGCTCGCTATACTGTAGCTTGCCAGGACAAAATGTACACCTACAGTAAATGGTTGGAAAGGTCTAAATATTGACAAATAAATGGGGCGAAAAGTCTTAAAATCACCAAACTAATGGGTCGACCATCTTAAAATCTGAAAACTAATGGGGCTAAACATGAGGAAGAAGGAGTACCAGAAAAATTAATCATATCCCCTTAAGTTTCAGTAATTATCCTTTAGACGATTATGACGCATTTTGACAGTTTAATCTGGTTATCATTAGACGCTTTTATACAGTTAAGAAAGGATTTGTGTGGAATTGTATGGGTAAAGAATATCTCAATTAACTCTCTGACTTCCATATACCCTTCCTAATCTGAATATATTGTCTAATGATAGCCAGGAAACAGAACATATATGCGCCATCGGATCTTCTACGGGTTACCCATCAGCTTATCAACATACCATGTCACGGCCTTGTTGTTTGTGTAATACACAATACTCTGTTCACATTAAGGGGAGATGGTCTGTTTTTCTGGACACTTATCTCCCTCATGCTTAGCCCCTTTAGTCTTCAGATTGTAAGACTTTCGGCAAATTACTTTGTCGATGTTAAGACATTCGCCCCATTTATTTGTCAATATTAAGAGTTTTTGTGTCATTTAGTTGTCGATATTTTCCTGGCGAGCTATAGCGAGCCTGTAATTTAGGAGGAACCGGCCTTCGGCCTGGAAATTTTTCTACTAAGCAATTTATATATATATATACTTCTATAATTATATACTTCTATAAAGCTTTTAAGATGTAGTAGATTCTTAATCTGCGAGTATCAGTGAATCAGCTGCTATAGGGCAGGTGGAGGAAGTCAGTAGGATAGGTAGATATAAAAGGGGAGAGATGAGACCTATAAGAATACAGTTTAAAACCAGGGCAGTGGCAGAAACAGTGACAAATTTTAGTTGGAGGCTAAACACAAATGAAGAACTGAAACATATAAGACCAAAGATGGATTTGAGCATAGAACAAAGAAAACAAAATAAATGAATTAAAGGAAAAGGCTGATGAAAATAATGGAAAGTTGGGTGAGGAGGATAAGAGTAATTTTTACTGGAGAGTGAGGGACGGGAAATTAAAGAAGTGGTTTATACGAATAGAAGGGAGAATGAGATCAGGGAGGGAAGAGAATGTGATAGGAGTTGTGACGGAGGAGAACAGGGTGGAGGTGTCACAGGGAGAGACAGGAGACGAAGCTGCAGACCCAGTAGTGCTAGGGGGGAGGGGGGGTGGGGAGTAGGGTACGGACAGGAGGAGCGGGATGGTGTAGTTGCTGAAGGAATGGTAGAAAGATTAAGGATTATGTTTAGTAATGTGGATGTGTTTACCCAGGACAAGAAAAGAGAACTGATATGTAGGTTGCAGGATGAAGAGGAAAAACCTGATGTCATAGCCTTACAGGAAGTAAGACCAAAAAATGCTAGAATTAAAAGGTGGAGTATAGTTTGGAGGGTTTTGAGTTGTATGAGAGGAATGCTATTAGAGCAGAGGTTGGAAGAGGACTGTTTATTTATGTAAGAAAAGAGCTCAAGGTAAATGAGGTGGATATGAGACAGCAGTATTGTGAGTATTTGTGTATTGAAGTAAAATGTGCAAGAGGGTCAATTCTAATTGCCTCTATATATAGAAGCCCAAATAATAGTAGGGAAGAGGATGATAACCTACTGAAAGCAATGGAGGAAATAGATAATAGAGAGAACAAATATAAGATTTTGATTAGAGATTTCAATTTGCCAAGGATCAGCTGGGCAAATTGTACTACTCCAGCGGGACAGTGTAGCCTGGAAAACAAGTTTATACAGAAAGTGAGAGATTGTTTTTTAACGCAACATATTACAGAGATGACAAGATATAGAGATGGGACGCAGGGGAGTGTACTTGATTTGATATTTAGCAATGAGGAAGATATAGTGGAACATGTCAATGTGGATAGCCCTATAGGTAGTAGTGACCATGTCTGTATAAGTTTTAGTTGCAATATTAAAACAGGGAGGGATAATAGAAGCAATACAAAAATATACATGTATGATAGAGCAGATTATGAGCTGCTGAGACGGTGTTTGGACTTTGCTTGGGGGGAATACTTGAACGGTGAAGACGCTGAAGGAATGTGGAGGATGATTATAGTCAAACTGGAGAATGCTATATCCAAATGTGTACCAGTAAGGGAATATAAGGATAAAACAAAATTGAGGAAAAGAACGAACCCAGAATTACCAATGAAAAGAAAGCTTTGGACATTGATAAGAAGAAAAAAACGATTGTGGGAAAGACTAAAATTGTTAAAAAAGAACAGGACAGAACAGAAGCTAAAGAAGTGGATATGGAACGCAGACAAATAAACAATAAAATGAGGTGGGAGGCAAGGAGGGGGTGAAGGAGAGGGAGAGAGAGATTGCAAGAAATGTGAAGGATAATACAAAAATATTCTGGAAGTATATTCAGGAAAAGTTAACAAAAATAGTAGGTATCCCAGAACTGATAGGAGACTTGGATGATAGGAATAAAGCAGAAACTGATAAGCAGAAAGCAGAGGTGCTTGGGAAATACTTTGGGGAGGTACTAACAGTGGAGTCGGATGATGCAGTGCCTACTATTTCCATCAAACAGCCACCAGCACTAGAACTAATAGAGTTTTCCCATGCTAGAATAAGGAGGGCTATAGACAAAATGAACAGAAGTAAGTCCCCGGGACCGGATGGGATACATCCAAGAATCATAAAGGAAGGAGGTGAGATGTTAGTAGAGCCATTACAACTGTTATTTGAGGTATCTTTTATACAGGACAAATCCCCACGGACTGGAGAGAGGCGAACATAACAGCTATATTTAAGAAGGGAAAGAGAAATGACCCAGGACATTATAGACCAGTCAGTTTGACAAGTGTTGTGTGTAAACTAATGGAAACGGTAATTAGAGAAGGAATAATGGAGCATATGAAATCACACCAACTTTTCAGTGGGAGACAGTTCGGATTCTTGCCGGGGAGGTCGACGGTACTACAGCTAATTAAGGTGGTAGATGATTGGATGCAAATTCTGGAGGATGGTGATGTTATAGACGTGGTATATTGCGATTTTATGAAGGCCTTCGATAAGGTCCCACATAAAAGGTTAATAGAGAAAGCTAGAAGCTATAGTATAGGGGAGAAATGTGTGAAATGGATAGAAGCCTTCCTGAAAGATTGGAGACAGAGGGTACTGGTGAATGGAATAGGCTCGGGGTGGAGGGAAATTACAAGTGGGGTACCTCAGGGATCTGTGTTGGGACCACTACTGTTTGTTATATTTATCAACGACTTACCTGAAGTTATAACCAATGGAAGTGAGATATACCTGTATGCGGATGACACTAAGCTGTATAGAAGAGTGAGGAATAAGGAAGATGTGGATTTGCTTCAAGGAGATGTGGAGGGCATGAAGGGATGGTCTGAACATTAGTTTATGCCTTTTCATCCAAAAAAAGGCAAGTACATGCGGATTGGGACAAGCAAGATAGACAAGGTAGGATACAGTATGTATGAAGCGATGGAGGAAGTGAATGCAGAAAAGGATATAGGAGTAGTGATAGACAATAAGTTAAATTTCTCAGAACATTTAGCGGAAAAGATAAACAAAGCCAATAGAATTGTAGGGCTGATAAGGAGGACATTTGTGTCACTTGACGAAGAAATCTACAGGAATCTCTATACAGCGCTGGTTAGGCCGCACCTGGAATATGCGAACCAGGTGTGGGCTCCATATATGGTACAGTGAAGAAAGTGCAGAGGAGAGCTAGTAAGCTAGTACCAACGTTGAAGAACGCGGGCTATGAGCAGAGGTTGAGGACACTGGGACTTCCGACACTGGCATATAGGAGAAAGAGAGGGGATTATGATAGAGACTTTTAAGATAGTGTCAGGAAAGTATGATGAGGATGTGTGTGAAAGTATCTTCTTGATGCGGGAGGGAACAAGAACGAGAGGACACTCTAAGAAAATTTACAAAGAAAGAAATAGGCTTGAAAAGGCAAAGAACTCATTTTGTGATAGAGTGGTAAATGAGTGGAACGCACTGCCCCAGTATGTAGTCGATTCTGAATCAATAAGGAAGTTTAACAGTAATCTTGATGAAGCATGGGGAAGACAAGATTGGAAGTTTGATTATAAAGCAAAAATACAGAATAGTAAAAATGTTGCGTCTGCTGCCGCCACCGCCAACACCGTGAACGACCGCAGTAGTGCAAGTACTGGCACTGAGCTGGATACACAGGCCTAGTTTGCCTTTTTCCAGAGGATCTACTGTAAGAAACTGTAAGAATAGGACAAATATCAAACCTAGTTAAAGGGAGATGGGTCGGTTTTTTGGTCCCCCTTCTTCCTCATGTTAAGTTCCATTAGTTGTCAGATTTTAAGACGTTCGACCCATTAGTTAGGCAATTTTAAGACCATTCGCCCCATTTCTTTGTAAATATTTAGGCTTATCTAGTAATGTAGGTGTCAATTTTGTCCTGACGAACGATAGTGAGCATACAATGTAAGAGGAACCGGTCTTCGGCCGGGACATTTTTCTATGCAAGTCTTGGGCTTGATGGAGGTCTAGGGAAGAAACTAAACTAACAATACAAATATAAATTAATGAGCAAATAAATATGCCCATCTCCCCTTAAGATGAACTAAACATACCACTGCTGGCGACAACACCCACTTTCAACTAACACAGAACATATTAGCTGAGAAAACTCAATGCACATATTCAGAACTGTCTAATCCTATTCCGGAAGTGTATTGAGATACACGCAGTAAAATGAAGTAGCCTATAAGAATAAAAATGTATATAATATATTATATCAAGAGATCCCTAACAACACACCCCTAACAAATACACACTCACCCAAAATCCTATGAGTAATATAAGATACTCTAATGACATTCAAACAACATACCACAAACATAAAAAAATAAACTGACACCCAGACTTAACGCCCTCAGGTCACTTGCCCACACACAATTTGGACACAGCAAAGAAACCACCACCACAGTGTACAAACAATACATAAGATCAGTGATGGAATATGCAAGCCATGTCTGGGCTTCTAACCTAGCTAAATTACATTACAAGACATTGCACACTATTCAAAATAAAACCCTAAAAATCATTACAGGCTGCACAGCTACTACACTTTCAGATCACCTACATCAAGTAACCAAAGTCCTTAAAGTCAAAGACCATCTTGACATGAGAGGCACTCAATTCCTGGCTGCAGCCTCCACAAACCAACACCACCCACTACACTACATGGCAACACTCCCACGGGACACCAAGAAATAACAAAACAACACCCAGTACACGGTATCACACACACATACTGTCTTCTCTCCCTCCCTGTTCACCCCAAACCAGCTTTCAGAAGCACATCCATACTCATATCTCTCACCGTTCCATCCAATCACTCATATATACAACACGCAGCTGCAGGCACGACCTCCCGAAATCCACAATTCTGAATCCTCCCTTCCTCGCGAGGACGGAGTCCACCTGGCCAGGCTGAGATGTGGGCACCAACTAGCTCTTTTGAGCTATCAGAAGAGACTGGATAACTTCGTCGATGACATCTGCCCTGGATGTAACACAGCACCCCACACCATTAAGCACATCCTATAAGACTGCATATCACACAATCACTTACGCAAACAACATAATCTACACTCCTTGAGAGCTCTGTGGGAAAGCCCAACCATAGTCATGGCCTTCCTTAGCGAATGTCATGAGACAGAAATACATAAAATTTGATAAAGAAACTGCATTTAAGACTAGATGAAAAAGGAGTTTGAGATATTAGTAAATTAAGGTCATCAAATGTAAAACAGAGAGTGGGAGAGGAAAATGATGAGGCAGTGGGAAAGGGAACAAAGAATCCGGGGAATAACTGAAGAGGGGGGGGGGGGGACAAAACAAACAAATAGAAGATTAAGAAAGGTGGGCAATTGTAGAATTTTAAAATGTAAAACTTGCAAACTACACAAACCAAAACCGGGACAATGACAATATAAAGTCAAATTAACTTATCAAAATCGCTATGTGGAACCAACGCTTAATAAAATATAATTTATGAAATAAAAGAACACAATCCACCACATTGGGTGTATATTACTACAAGAGCAAGTTAATCTGTTTCCCAAGCAAACCAATCGCACACATAACAACGCACTACCGTCACGTTCAAGAAATTAGTCAATTTGGGAAGTCCGGGACGTTCTGGTAAATTTGACTAAACTCTGCATGAATAAAGAAACTACATGTCAAATGTCAAAATGTTCTATTACAATCAAATTTGCAACATGACAAGACATTAATAATAGTAAAAATACAAATATTGATAAGATATCTATAATATTATAAAACGCATACAGCACTCACTAACGATAGTGCTATCGGGTAGGTACCTGTAAGCATAGCATGCCTCAAGTGACCCCTATCAATAACTACCCTACAAATAACCTACATTTATCGTACAAATAAACTAAGGAAATCGCAAAAGCAAGCAATTGATACTATTGACAATGAATATATATAATATAATAATGAAAAATAATTACAAAATATGAAGAAGCAACAACAGATTTAAACAAAGAGTACTCTTTTAACAAGAACAATTAATTAAAACAAATTCATCAATAATAATAATAGAAAAGGAAAAACAATAAATACAAACAGACAAAAATTAAGCAGAGGTTATACACTCTCGTGTGGAAGAAGCTTTGCGGGATTTTCAGGTTGTTCATGGGGATGTTGACAATAACATTTAATAGTTTTATTAGCACAATAGGCAAAGTGGTAGAGGAAACTATACCATGGAAAACTATCAAGATATCTTGTAATGGTCAGTCGTTGCCATGGGTCACAAAGGATATTGCCGATCTCATCAAAAGAAGACATAGCTTGTACAGACAATATGTTGGAAAGCCAATTACATTTGGAGAACAGTACCGTATATTTAGGAATATGGTAAACAATAAGTTGGTGACTGCCAAGAAGGAATACTTTACATCTAAGCTGAGCTTGGCAGCTGGAAACAGTAAACAAACTTGGAAAGTGATTAATAACCTTGTACAACATAAAACAAATAAGACTCATATTGATGAATTAAATATTGACAACAACAATGAATCGAATTCCTTAGATATTTGCAATCACGTAAACTCTTACTTTTCTTTCATAGGAAAAACATTAGCTGATTCGTTACCCATCTGTCAAACATCTCCTGTAGAATACCTAAAAGAAAACTACCCAACAATGCAACTAGATCCCACTACACCTGGTGAAGTAAATGATATTATAAAGAATCTTAAAGACTAGCCCAGGATTTGATGGCATTCATGTAAAGGTTTTCAAGCACACAAGTACAGCTATCTCGTCTTCGTTATCGAAATTAATCAATGTATCATTCCAAACTGGAATATTTCCTGATAAGTTAAAAATTGCTAAGATTATACCTATTTATAAAGGAGGGGATCGTCTACAAGTCTCTAATTATCGACCCATATCCGTTTTATCTGTTTTAAGTAAAATCATAGAACGTCTTGTATATGACCGCCTGATGGCATTTGCTGTTACTAATAACATTTTGAATGAACATCAATTTGGGTTTCGCATAAATTATTCACCTCAATCAACCATAATACAAATGTTAAGTGATGTCATATATGCAACGAATAAAGGGGATTATACAATAGGAATATTTTTAGATTTGCGTAAAGCATTTGACAAAATAGATCATAAAATGTTGTTGAAGAAATTAGAATATTATGGAGTGAGAAGTGAGACCTTAATGTGGTTTTCTAGCTATTTAAGAAACAGGCAACAGTTTACTGAAGTTAATGGTATATCTTCTACCTTTGAACAAATACAAACAGGTGTTCCCCAGGGATCTACCCTGGGACCTCTTCTATTCTTGCTGTACATTAATGATCTTGTACATTCATCTAATGTCTAGAATTTGCTTTTATTTGCTGACGATACCAATGTATTTTACTCGGGCAGCGAGCTTCAGTCCTTAGCTCATACCATAGAATTACAACATGGTTACAATTGGTTATTAGCTAACAAGTTATCACTCAATGTAAGTAAAACACACTTCATGATTTTTGCTGATAAGAAATCAATAAATAATTTGGTAAATATTAGGATAGGTGACTCCACTATTGAACTTTTGGGCGTGCACATTGACAGTAAAATCAATTGGAAACCTCAAATTCAGTATATTCACGTTAAGCTTTCAAAATCAATGGGGATAATTAATAAAATAAAGCATAACTTAACGAAAGAAACACTTGTAATATTGTATTACAGTCTGTTATATCCTTATCTTCAATACTGCAATGTAACCTGGGGCATTGTACAAATGTGTATTCTCCAACCAATAGTATTAATTCAGAAGAAAATAGTAAGATTATTAGCTAATGCACATTACCGTGACCATACTGATCCACTCTTTAGAGACGGTATTCTTAAAGTTAGGGATATTTACAAAATGTAATCAGTAAAATTTGTGTATGACCAACTCCATTGTAATTCAGTGATTACATTTGAAACTGCATCAAATGTTCACAATCGTATCACCAGAAATAAATCATTATTAAGACCACCTAAACCTACAACCTAATTAGATAAAAGGTTAATCTCATATTCAGGATGTCTGAACTAGAATAGATTACCTGAAGATATAAAGTCAGCCACTAGCAAAACTACTTTCAAAATCAAAACTAAGAAACTAATACTTAGTGATTTTTAATCCGATCAAAACTTTTGTATAAATAATGCATACCTAAAATACCATAACACTAATATTGTATTTTTAGCCATGCCATTTACCTCGTTATATTGATTGATGTTTTTCTAGAGCCCGTCAAAAAATGACTTCATTTAATGGGTTCAGCCTTGTACGGAGGCCACCGAGAGTACCAGGCCGCGTCGACCATACTGTGACGTCAGCAAGGTGGTGCTACAATCACGGAGCGCTCTGTCTCCCAAGTCTATAATTACTCTCCCTTTTATATTTTATCAGTTTAGTTTTAAATTAAAGTACACATAAAACTTTATATATCTTTTACTGTGTACGCAAAATTGTATTATTATATATTATTATGCCGATATTATAACAACCTACTTTGGTATTTACTGCAAATTACACTCATACCTTGAAAAAGTATTTGTACAAGATGAAAACGTATTACAAGTATATCACTATTACTTTTTTCCTATTGGAAAATATAATACAAAATGCTATAATACATTAATATATTTTATACACAGCCAATAAAGAGAGCCTTACTAGAGAGACAATATAAGCGACATCCACTATTATTCGTGAAAAATACATATACGTAACTAACTAAATGTATTACTATATAAATTAATATAAACATATAATTAATGTAACACACACAAACACACATATAAAGGAATGACCTTTGTACTAGGCCTAATCCAATCTCCGTTCCGGGATTATACTTTTTAAATCCAATTCCCTTACTTAACCACACCTGCAGACACACTCACCTTCACAATCACACACACACACACACACACTCACAAACACACACACACAATACAATAATTATACAATACAGTACACATAGTCTATTTGTCTAGGGTTTGAAGCTTTCTCTTCATGCCTACATTCTTATTAGCTCTGGTAGCTGCTGGGATGTTATTTTCTTTAGCACAGTAATTATTTAATATTACATTTGTAGAAGCATATACCACCATACTTTCCATTTTGTCGGTGTTATGACCATTTTCACACATATCATTAGGGAACAGGAGATCAGCATCTTCTAAAGCCGTAACTATGACCTGTGTTGCTATATTTCTTTGGCTAGTAGCATTTCGAAAGGCAGGAAGTTGAACAAGTTTGTTAATAACAATATTGTTATACATGACCATGTTGGCTGTCACACTATCAGGGTAAATAAGAGAACCTCTGCTAATTCCAGCAATGTAACTTAGATTTTCAGGGATGTCTTCACGACTATCTGAACACGTAATCATTTCTTTACATGCATTACATTTCATTATTTTATCACAGAGTAACAGCAATAGCCAGCTAAATAAACTATCACTGGGATGATGTCTTTACACCTATCAATATCCTCCTTACAAACTTCAACATTCGTATGACATAAACCAAAATCAATTTCCTCATCTGTGTTTACTTCTTCATAATTAATGTCTTCAAAATTCCTTAACATGTCCTTCTTGTCGAGCATGGTTAACTTAGTTTTAACACTGACATCATCCGTATCTTCTTTTCACACTCATATATTTGGCGTACAGAAATATTGTAATTTCCTCCTGCTAACTGCCGACAGTGACCAAATCTTGCTTCCAAATGGTCTGTTTGAAATGTTCCTGTTAGTATGTAATCCATCTTCAGTTCTGTTATGCAATAATTTGTAATTTCTCTAACAGACAAACACACACACACACAAGGACACACGCACTCCTCACCACACACACGCACTAAGTGTTTTTAAAGTGAGTTAAGGTTTTTTAAAGTGAGTTAAGTGTTTTTAAAGTGAGTTAAGTGTTTTTAAGTGAGTGAAGTGATCTGAAGAAAGTGATCGTCACCATGCCTCGTGCCTGTACGAACTGCGCCGGTAGGTTTGGTGCTTCCATGTTTGCTCCTGCCGATCCACAAGTCTGCCGACTCTGCCAGCAACGAGAGGATTTGACAGCGAAATTGGATGAAGCCCACAACAAGATCAACGCCCTCACCAGGAAGCTGGAATCACTCCAAGAGTTTGTAACACTCAACGTTGGAGTATCACTGACTCCAATTGTTTCAACTCCAGCATCTATCACCGCCCCAATGTCATTTGCCAACAATCCAACACCTGCAGTAGCCACTGCAGCAGATGCTTCTGATGAACCTGAGCCGACATCAAACCAGGACAGCCGCCCTGTTAAGCTTAGTCTCTCCCCAACTCCTCGTGCAAGAAGCCTGCTAGCACGAACAGTACCAACCCCTCGCCCCCGTTCTAACCACTCCTCTCCCCAACCTGTACGCAGAGTCTCGCCACCACAGGTTTCCGGATTTGCACCAGTGAGGAACGGTGCACGGCCAACGCAGAAAAGGTCTCATCTACCAGTCACAATGTCAAACAGATTTGAGATCTTGGTAGAGATGGAAGACGACCCAGAATAGACCAGACTCATTGGGGATTCCATCCTACGAGGACAGGTCGAAGAGTTCTGCGACAGAGTCCCAAATCGACGAAAAAGATTTTGCATCCCAGGAGCTGGACTGGACGACATTGTGGAAGCCTTCGAAGATACCACAAAGGATGCAAACGAAAATACCCTTTTTGTCATCCATGCTGGTTCAAATGACGTCATGCGCACCAGATCCGAAGAGTTGATGGAGAAATATCGCAAGATGATCCAGCACTACAAAAACAAGTCAAGGAATATCATCATCTCAGGCATTCTCCCCAAGATCGACGCACCTGACAAATTCTACGACAAGGCCTTCAGCACAAATAGCCGACTAAAATATTTGTGTCTGAAGGAAGAAGTTGAATTCATCAACCTCTGGGATAATTTCTATAACCAGCCTACTCTGTTCCGCAAGGATGGCACTCATATAAACCCTGTGGGTTCAGCACGCATGGGTCGTCTCCTACATGAAGTCGTCCGCAGCCATGGATCAAAATACGCCATCCGAGAAGAAGCAGCAGTGATATAAATCATCTAACGCCAAGCAAAAAACAGAGGCAACCGAGGACCATCAGCGATAAGGACCGAAGACAGCGAGGACCGAGGACAGTCATGAACATAAATGTAGATCCGACAAGAACCAAAACTATTATTAAAGAGCGTTCCGTGAGTTCTAAAATAACAAATTTAAAGGTTTTCTATGCAAACGCTCGTAGCATACGCAATAAATTTTCAGATTTAGAGGAGCTAGTGTATACAGAAAATTATGATGTGATTGGCATAACAGAATCTTGGCTCAATACAGAAGATAGAGACTTTTTAGCAGAATATAAAATTCCCGGTTATGTAATGTTTGAGAAAAGCCGAATAAATAGAAATGGAGGTGGCATTTTACTTTATATCAAAGAAAGTCTTAACCCTACCCTCTTGTCAAAACCTCAAATTGTGAACGTCGACACATCTTTTGTGCTAATAAAGAATAATAAAGGTACAAAAATAATACTTGCGTTAATATACAGACCCCCAGCTCAATCGGTGCAAACTGACCAAGAAATTTACGAACAAATTGCCGATGTAAGTAACTCACAAGATACCGTAATTTTTGGCGACTTTAATTTACCTGTGACCAAGTGGGGTGATACTCTTACTTCACACTCCGGACATGACTTGTATACGAACTTGCAAGAGAGTTCGCTTTATCAATTTGTTCGAACGCCGACCCGTGGTAATAACGTTCTTGACATTGTACTTGCAACAAAAGAAGAATTAATAGAGAATTTGAATGTTGGTGATGAATTCAGTAACAGCGACCATCGTACGATAACTTTCACTTTATAGTTTACTAGTAATGAACCAAATAGTAGCATCGAAAAAGTCCCTTATTTCAAGAAAGCAAACTTTCATAAACTTAGAGCTATGTTTAAAGAAACTGACTGGAGCTTTTTAATTAACAATAACGACATAAATACATCTGGGAAGTTATTCGAAGCCACTTACCTAAAAGCAGTGCAAGACTGCATACCATTAAAAATATGGCGTCCAGGCCATAATAATAAGCCCAAATGGTGGAATAAAGATATTTCAAACTGTCTGCTTGCTAATGATAGATTAAAATCCTCACAAAACGACGAAGAACGGGTCATATTTGTAGAGCTACGACGCAAAGCCAAAAAGTTAATTAAGCAAAGTAAAAAGACCCTAGAGTTACATATTGTGAATCAAAGTAAAACAAACCCGAAAGAATTCTATAGTTATATCAGAAAGAAAAAAGTAGTTACTTCAACTGTTGGACCGTTAGTCGATTAAAATGGAGAATACACCAAAGACGAAGTACAAATGAGTAATGCCCTCGATACCTTCTTTGCATCAGTTTTTACAACAGAAGACCTCAGTGATATCCCTACACCATCGCCGATTCAGATTGATAATTCAGATGTTCTAAGCAAAATCACCGTTACAGAGAGAGAAGTATTGAACTGTTTAGATAAACTCAAGGTAAATAAAACGCCTGGACCTGATACAATCTCGCCTAGAATTCTAAAGGAAGCTAAGTATGAGCTCTCCAAACCACTGACATTACTATTCAATAAATCCTTGGAGTCTGGAACTATGCCTGATCAGTGGAAGCTAGCCAACATAACACCGATATTCAAAAAAGGCAGCAAATCCCTACCCAGTAACTATCGTCCAATTAGCTTAACCTCAGTTGTATGTAAAATGCTAGAAAAGGTCATAAGAGACAGACTCGTAAATCACTTAGAGGAAAATAACATACTTAAAGATACTCAACACGGCTTTCGTAAAAAACGTTCCTGTTTAGCAAACCTCTTAGACTTCTTCCACGATATCCTCAACCTCTACGATGAGAGTAAAGCTGTAGATATTATATACCTTGATTTTCAAAAGGCCTTTGACAAAGTTCCCCACAAACGTTTACTGCTAAAACTAAAAGTGCATGGAATACAAGACGGTGTGTTGAAATGGATAGAAAATTGGCTCAGCGATAGAAAGCAAAGAGTAGTCATAAACGGTAAGGCATCTACATGGACCAATGTAAGTAGCGG
>JBAKBP010027921.1:0-29390 GCA_037953745.1 Lithodes maja | reverse complement strand
CCCCTACTACCGAGAATTCCCACGTACGGGCAGTAATACTGAAAACTTTAATAATTTCCAACTAGCCTAATTTGTCAATTAAGTTTGTAACAAGTATTAGTAGGTCTACGTGTATAATGCTAAAATTAACAACTAAATTAAGTATGCGTAATCAGGCTATATGTAATTTTGATAGTTGAAAATTAGTTTTCGGTATAAACATTAATAATAGTCCAGCAAATAATTACCCATTTTCCAAAATGACTGATACACTCTTGAGAAAATCTATGGTGGGGAAATTAGGCTGGGTAACTAGAGCATTAAATAATTGTCAGGAGGTAAAAAGACGTGACCCCTGTCCAAGGGAGCTGTTAAAGTCTCAAATCCAAGATCTTAAAACCCGGTGGGCTAATTATGAAGAGTCTTTCAATAAATTGGAGGACTTTTGCATCAAACAAGAACAATCTGAAAGGTTTGAGGAATTACAGCAAGCCTATGCAAATGCCCGTGAAAATTATTTGGATCAACTAGCTGGGTTTGAATCCTTGGCGACAGAGACAGTTACCGAGACAGGGAGTAATGGTACCAGTAATGGTACTGCGGCTCCGGGACAACAAAGCTTTAAGTTGCCACCTATAACCTTACCTGAATTTGATGGGCAATCTGATTGGAATACCTTTTGGGACAAATTTAAGGGTTTAGTTCATGACAGGTTAGATATTTCTGCAGCAAATAAATGTTCATACTTGTTGGGTCAACTTAAGGGTTTTGCATTGGATTTTATCAAGGAACTCCCCATAACAGATGCCAATTATACAGCAGCTCTAGACGTACTCAAGGAGAATTTTGAAGATACGGAGTTGACTCCACAGTGCCTAGTTTACAAATTGCTGGAGTTATCAGGACCAAAGCATACGTACCAGGATCTTCAGTCATTCCGGATCAGCTTGAATTGTGTTTTGAAATCACTTAGTACCCAGAAAGATCTTGATTCAGCTTCTTGGCTCTTGAACCATATTGTACAACAAAAGCTCTCTCAGAAAACCTGTGATGAATTGAACCACAGGTATAAGAAGAACTACTTCACATATCAAGAGATAGAAGAGGGTTTAAGAGAGCTGTGCAAACACATGCAGGTTTCCAAGAAGGATACCGGTATCAAGGAAGGAGACAACAAGGTTAAATACACAAAAGTGTCTACAACAGGGACTAAGGAAAAAGCAAAACCGTTCAAGAAGGAAAAGGTTGGTACCTATGTGACATCCGTCCAGCAGAATAATCAAACTAATACAGTATCTAAAACAAAAGGTGTTTGGGAGTGAAAAAATTCCTGTCTCAATTCTCCAGTGACCCAAGAAGTAACCAGAGATATTAACCCCACACCAGTGGTAAACCAAGAAAACCGGAAGGTGTGTATGTTATGTTCAGAACAACATTCCACAGTGTATTGTAGGACTTACCCAAATCTTAAGGCTAGACTTCCACGACTCATCGAACTAGGTAAGTGTCTTGTTTGCCTTAGCACAAGACATTCTACTGAGGAATGTGCCACTAAATTAAATGTATGTTTTCGGTGCAAGACTGGTGTACATCATACCGCGTTGTGTCCCAAGATCAGTGAAGTACAACCCAAACTGACAAGTGTAAATATGACCCTGACCAGTGGAAACCCAATGCATACACCTGCCGCTACTCCTACAGCTGGTGTTCAACTAATCAGAGGGAAAGAGGCTATGGCGGTCAAAGCACTCTTTGATACGTGAGCGCAAAAGACCTTCATTGCCGGAATTGTTGTCAGAGCCATGAATTTGCCAACAGTAGGAAGAGTGAACATGGATGGCAATAACTGGATTTTTGTCAAATAAGGAAACACAAACATTTGACGTGGTTAAACCCCTGATTAAATTGGGCAAATATAAATGTAAGGTGACTGCGGTGGTTAAGGAAGACATGAACACTTCTGTGGTAAATAAGGGTTTAAAGGAAGCATCTGACTTCTTAACAAAGAAGGGTGTTCAACTAGCAGACCGAACTATAGAGTCTGATGTAGTAGGTCCAATTCAACTGATCATCGGCTCCGACTATTGTGGTCGCTTCTTGCGAAAAATGACTCGGAAACACGGTATCCAGTTAATTTCTTCATCAGGTGGATATAAAATCATGGGATCTCAACCCACATGTGGCCCAAGTGAATCAGGCAACCGGATGGATCCAGTCTTTGTGACTCCTGCACAATCTCTGGTGGTGGCTAGAATTGGTGCAGAATTAATACCATCACAACTAGGAGACATTCTAGAAGAGCAACAAGAACCTGTTCACAAACTTTGGGAACTGGACACTGTGGGTATAGAAGCAGATCTTCCCACCCCTGAACACATCTTAACATATAACCACGACCTAGACACAGTTGAGTATAAGGATGGTCAGTACTGGGTAGGACTTCCATGGAAGATAAATGCCCCTGAATTACCAACTAACTACCAGAGTTCAAGATGTCAATTAAATAAAATGGTGGAGAGATTGCATCAACATCCTGAACGACTGGAAATTTATCATAAAATAATTCAAGAGCAGTTGGAAAATGACTTTATTGAGGAGGTCCCAGGTGAAACAAACCATAAAGAGGGTCATTACCTTCCTCATCATGCTGTAAGTACTACCCCCATCAGAGTGGTATTTAACTGCAGTTCTCGAGCAGCGAAGAATGAAGCAAGTCTAAACGATTGTCTCTATGTAGGACCAAATCTGACTGAAATACTGGGTGATGTACTTTTAAAATTCAGGATGAAGAGATTTGGGTTTGTGGCAGATATCTCCAAAGCCTTTTTGAGAATAGGGTTAAAGGAGCAGGACCGCAAATTCACAAAGTTCCTTTGGCCTGAAGATCCTTTTCAGCCTGGTGGGCGGATAAAAGAATACCGCTTTCGGTCAGTGTTGTTTGGTTCCTGCTCTAGTCCTTTCTTGTTGTGCAGCACTTTGAGATATCATTTCCAGAAGACAGAGAAACCGGAAATGGGTCAACTGTTTTACATGGATAATCTTCAGGGCGTTGCCGACAGTGGAGAAGAGGTGATTGAAATCTACAATTTGGCAAGGCAAGAATGTAATAAAGCCAATATGCCACTACAAAGTTGGAATTCAAACTCTCATATTCTTTTGGACCAGATAAGAAGAGACTATCCCGACTATCAAATACCAGAATATCAACCAGTACTAGGATTGCTGTGGAAAACAACTACTGATGAGATGTCTCTAAAGCCCCTCAAGTTTCCCGATGTAAAACTCACAAAACGTACACTCTTAAGTCAGGTCTCTATGATGTTCGACCCATTGGGCATATTTAGTCCCATATCAATTAAAGGGAAGATTTTAGTTCAGGAGGCCTGGAGAGAAGCACTGAGTTGGGATACTCCATTACCTGAAAAGTATACAGAAGAGTGGAACAATTTGCAGGTGGAATATGAGAAGGTATCCTCAGTCAAGTTTCCTAGAAGATGTGATCCTACCTCTGATAATGAGTGTGCTCAATTGCACGTCTTTTGTGATGCCTCATCTAAGGCGTATGGTGCAGTAGCTTATTGGGTCACTGAAGTCCGATCTACTATGATTATGTCCAAATCCCGAGTAGCGCCATTAAAACAACATACCCTTCCACAGTTGGAGCTGACCGCTGTTGAATTGGGAACTACTTATTTGAATGGTATGTTTCCCTTTTTAGGTGAGACATATATATGGACAGATAGTGAGATATGTTTGCACTGGATAGCTAAGGATGATAGCCACATAGTTTATGTGTATAACAGAGTACACAAAATAAAGGAAATGCAAATGAACTATACATTCATGCATGATAAGTCCAAGGATAATCCGGCTGACTTGGTGAGCCGAGGTGTTAGTGTCAAGAAACTGATTAACGAAACTCTGTGGTTTCAGGGTCCGGTTTGGCTACGTCAGAGTGATTGGCCTGAACAAAAATCATACCAGAAGGTCAAAGATGATCAAGTTCATATGGACCCAATAATTATCCCAGAGCCTTCAGTGATTGACATCACCAAGTTCTCCAATTTGGACAAACTATTAACTGTAACTAAATTTGTGTTTAAGTTCCTGAGCAAGAAGGTAAAGATGGATGAATTAGACCCACTTACCTACTGGATCAAAAGGATACAAGCTGAAAAGTATGAGGAGGAATTAACACAGCTACGTAAATCCAATCCCAAGCCAACCAAAAGAATGAAGGACCTTGGGCTGTACCTAGACAATCAAGAATTAATATGTTGTCGAGGTCGTATTGGTAAAGCTGATCTACCCCTCAAAACTCGGCATCCGATCCTATTGCCCAAGGATTGCGACCTCACCAAATTGATGGTTTTAAAAGCGCATGAAACCACTAAACACGGTGGGGTAGCAGACACTCTAGCCTATATGCGGCAAACATATTGGATACGCCAGGGACGACAAGCTGTTAAACACTGAATCAAGAATTGCATTATTTGCAAGAGGTATACAGCTATAGCTATTCCTTACCCTGGACCACCAGCTCTTCCGCCAGACCGCATTCACCAAAGGACACCATTTGAGGTAACAGGTATAGATTATACTGGTGCCATCACTCTCACAGGAGATGATGGTCCACCCAAGAAGGTTTACATATGTCTATTCACCTGTACCAGCACTCGGGCTATCCATTTGGAAATAGCGGAGGACATGAGCTCGGAAACCTTTATAAATTTATTTAGAAGATTTGCCGCTCGGCGAAGTTGTCCCAGAAGTTTGATTAGTGACAATGGGACAAATTTTGTGGGCGCATCACCGTTGGTTTCTGAACTATTAAAGAGCAACGCAGTACAGCAAATGTTGGATTCTAGAAATTCTTATTGATCATTCACAACTCCCAGAGCCCCTTGGCAAAATGGATTTACAGAGAGAATGATAGGTATCGTGAAATCGTGCCTGAAAAGGGTTCTTCACAAGTCCAAAGTCACCTTGGATGAGTTAAGAACTGTTGTCACCGAGATAGAAACCAGAGTAAATAATCGACCACTAACGTATCAAGATGACTCCAATCTGGAAATTGAGGCCTTAACACCGGCTCATTTATTATATGGTAGACGATTGGACCCAGTCCCCCGTTTGGACGTGACCGAGGAATTAGTGGATCCCTCCATTAATGAAGCAGATGCACACTTGCGACGAAGCTACCATAAACTCTGCAAAATACTGGATGCCTGGAACAAACATTGGGCATCTGAGTATATCTTGAGCCAACGGGAGAGGTATTATGGTGCGAATTCTGCTAGTAACTGTCACAAACCGGAAGTGGGAGACATATTCTTGTTGAAAATGGACTAACCTCACTCTAAATGGCCCTTAGCAAGGATCCAAGAAGTCTATCCTGATTCCGAAGGAGTTATCAGAACCGTTAAGGTTGTATCTCGAGGACAAACCACTCTCCGAACTGTAGATCGGCTCATACCTATGGAACTCGCCATCCCACCGGAGGAAGAACAGCAACCCATAGTAATAGGGAGCCCAAGACCACAACGAGCAGCTGCTGCGGGGTCTAGAAGAAATTGGCGTAATTTGTTAGCCGCAGGTGATATAACATGATGCAACACATCATACTTCGCCGGGCCCCAATCTGTGAGAAATAAATTGACTACACCGGTATCTGGGGAATGTTGGCAACAACCTTCCGATAGGGTAACTTCACTAGAGTGAACAATTTCCTACCAGAACCCGGTGATTGTATATATTGCAGAGATTAATTAATATTAAGTAATTTAGTACTGTATAAGATTACCTTGATCAAGTTAATTTTGTTATAAAACCTTGTAGAAATAAGTTTAGAAGAACTGTAAAGAGGATCAGTTTAAATATTCCCGCGACCGCATACGCGATCCACGATCCACCGTTTGCTTTAGGGTCGTTAATATCTTGATATTATGTTCACTAAATCATTGTGAAACGATGTTTACCTTTATAATTATATAATTTAAATGCTGATTATTATTTATATCATTTCGTGAAGAGGGAATGAACCCTCGGTAACAAATTTGTATATACTGTAGTTAACTTAAGGGTCGGAATTGAAATGCCGATCAGATCTCTTTAAAATGTTGAACAACAAACAAGGGTCTCGTGACCTCTCACTTCGCTCCCCGTGTCCGGCCCGGAGTTTGGGAACTTTTTACTCCCTGCCTACCTACCTACCATAGTCGGGATCCTCAGAACAACCCCAGGACCCCAGTGATAGCTAAGTTGATTGATATACATGGCCATTTATACAATATCTAGCTAGGGGTTTCTGAGAGATAGGCAATACCATTTTTATAACATCCAGGTAACCTATCTATTTATTTAAGTTTATTCCTTCATTTTCTTTATTATTTATTTAGTGTGGTAAGGGATAGAATTGGCCAGAGATATTCCCCACACATTCCCCTTTTCGGCCAACCTTTATGAGCAAAGTTTAGAGGCCCATATAAAGTAGTAAAAAGGGTGAGTGTTACTGACTACTTAGTGGCTACCCCAGACAGGAGGAAGCCTAAGCAAGTATTTCACATCAATATGTTAAAACCCTATCATAGAGCCGATGACTCCTCTCCTCCAGATTCTCCTTCTGTGGCAGCAATAAATGAAAGGACCTGTGTACATCCTGGTGCGGGTGATGATATTCGTAGTTTTTACCCACAGATCTCGCAGCAGACTGTCCCAGATCCTGAAGGTATCGATAATGACTTTGACTTGTCTTGTGATCTATCAAACTTTAAATGTAATTCTGTAGCATGGGGAGAATTACCAACAAAATTATGTCATCTTCCCTCCGAGAAAACTAACCAACTAATCCATGTTTTATCCCAGTCTCCCAGTGTGTTCCGTGATACTCCAGGGATCACCTCAATGGCCGTGCATGACATAGACGTCTGTGATGCAGCACCAATTAAATTATCCCCATACTGTGTCTCACCACAGCGCAGGAGTATTCTGCAAGTTGAATTAGATTTCATGTTGTCAAATGATCTAATTACTAGGGCCATAAGCCAGTGGAGTAGTCCAGTCACACTTGTGCCTAAGCCAGACGGGAGTTATAGATTTTGCATGACCTACAGACAAGTCAATGCCGTAACAAAAATTTACCTTATGAAAGGATATTGGCAGGTACCTCTCACTCCCCGAGCAAGGGAGATTTCATGCTTTGTAGTGAATAATCAAGCCTTCTGCTGTGAAGTAATGCCTTATGGCTTAAAAAAAGCTCCAGCTACCTTTCAGCGCCTAATTGATCAGGTGATTGAGGGGGTACCTGGATGTGTAGTCTACATCGATGATATCCTCCTCTTTTCTCATACATGGGAAGAACATCTACAACAAATCAGATTGCTTTTTTTTTAACCTTGCTGAAGCAAATCTAGTAGTGAACATAAAGAAATGCACTTTCATCAAGAGTACCGTCCAATATCTTGGAGATACAGTAGGACAGGGTCAGGTTGCACCTCCTCAAGCTAAAGTAGAGTCTATTTTAAATTTCCCAATGCCTACAAATAAGAAGGAAATCCTAGGATACTTAGGAATGATTGGATATTATAGGAGATTTAGTCTAAATTTTTCAAGTTTAACAGCACCTTTAACAGATCATCTCCGAATGGATGAGAAGTTTGAGTGGTCCTCCGAATGTGAGGAAACTTTCAGTGCTACCAAATACATTCTATCTAACTATCCTGTTCTCCGTGTCCCTGATTTCACCAGATCTTTTTCCCTAGCTGTTGATGCGAGTAATACCGGGGTCAGAGCCGTGTTACTACAGGAGGATGACTGTAATGTATTGCATCCTGTTTGCTATTTCAGTAAAAAGTTAAATTATGCTCAACGTAATTACTCTGTAATAGAAAAGGAACTGTTAGCATTGATTTTGTCACTTCAATACTTTAATGTCTATGTTCAATCTGCCCCTGGTTCAATCACTGTATATACTGACCATCACCCATTAAATTGTTTGCACAAGTTCCAAAATAAGAACCAAAGACTGACCAGGTGGAGCTTGTTGCTGCAGGAGTACGCCTTAGATGTAAAACATATTAAGTGTCCAGAATGTGCTAGCAGATTGTTTGTCACAAGTCTAAAATATTGTCATATACTTTCCTCCTCTTGACCTCTTTTCTAGCGGGGGAGGTGTAACATCCGAGGAAACCAGGATGTGTTACGTGACATACAACCAGCTGTGGTCCGCGACTGTACTATTGAAACCTCGTGAAGCATGCTCTCTGTCTTTTTACCTGACTCCTGTGTCTATGTGACTGGAGAGAGAGAGAGAGAGAGAGCTGGTTCCCGCCAAACACCTGCGTGAGGGGGACGGGCGGGCACACCTGCCCTCACCTGTAATTGGTCGACGTGAGCTGCCTGTCTGTGATTGGATTAGGCACGTGTTTCCTGGGTCTGATTGGACTAGCGTGGACAGAGAAGGATATAAATAGCCTGATATTTGAGGTTTCAAATCAGTACATTCTTGGCTGGGGAAGAGAGCAGTGGCAGGGGAGGCGAGACAGACTAACAGGCTTGTATAGAGCCATTTGTTTTTATTTTATTTGAAATGCGTTCCTCGAACCATATTCGTTAGTTCGTGAATGAACTCGTGACCGTTAGATAACCAGAGGTATGTCGGAAATACCTAGTCTCATATTGATTTAAGGATTTTTGTGATTGGAGATTTAATTTTGTGATTAGATATCATTTTGTGATTGGATATTGAATATTGGAGATTTGTTGTGATATAGTAACTAATTTATTTGTTTGACATTATACGAAAGTTAATATTTAAATGACTTAATGTAAAACTATTGTCATTAGTAATAAAGCATTGTTTTAAGTCCTATTAAATTATTGTGACTTAAATTTGTATTGTAAAGCAAACCAACTTTATTCTATGTAGTTAAAGTGAACCAAAACGGATACAAAACGATCCTGAAGTACTAAATGTAAATTTCCTTCATAATCACCTAATGTTGTATGTGGTTGTTAAACGCTTTATTTGTTTTATAAATACAATTCCATGTTTATATGTGACTTTTGTTATATTCCCTGATATATTATATTGATTCATTAAAAGTCTTGCATTAATAAGAAAAAATACGAATAACTAATTGGCTAACATAATAATAATAATAATAATGATTTAAGATACGTAAAGAGGACAATGATTGAGTGAATAACGAGGAAAGAGAATAAGAGCACCGTAAATCATAACCTTTAAAAGGTAACGAACTGAATGAATTATATATATAAAAAATCTTAATAATATTTATATTTTAATACTAATAAAGATTCATTAAGTCCTTACGATGATAAAACAAATTCTATAGCCTACTGAATATTGAACCTTGAAATGATTCCATATGACTTGAAATAGTTTCATGATTTGATCCTAATTGAAGGGTATCATAGTATAAAGGATAACTGTCCCAACAGCTAAAAGGAAAACAAGTAACAACATAACAAACTTTAACATTTTAAGCTCTATTGGCCTTCAGCTGTTTGATACCTTTTCATATTGTCTGTTTTGTCTAGTTTCATCAAGTTACCCACTTCTGAATCAAAATACGTAACAATATATGTATATATATATATATATATATATATATATATATATATATATATATATATATATATATATATATACTGTATATATATATATATATATATATATATATATATATATATATATATATATATATATATGTTTCTAGTCTCTCAGTGGGGATCGAACCATCGACCATCAGAACGATAGCCGACGCTTAATCAATTACACCACGGCAGTCTGCCGTGGTGTAATTGATTAAGCGTCGGCTATCGTTCTGATGGTCGATGGTTCGATCCCCACTGAGAGACTAGAAACATTTAGTGGCTCACGTGTATTTGTGATATATTCTCAATATATATATATATATAGAGAGAGAGAGAGAGAGAGAGACAGTATATATATATATATATATACAGTATATACTCCAAGCCGGACTCAAACCACCTACAGTCAGGATGAGTGTCAATGCTTTAATCCAGTACACCATGTACATTATAGTTAAGGGACGGTTTTAGTTTTGAAATGCAGACAGAACTTTAGAATCTCTCTACATTTCAAAACTAAAACCGTCCCTTAACTCGACAGTGTCATTGTACCCTCTACATTTTGTCTAATAAATAATTTAATGTAATGTTTGCTTCATTTTAACCCCCAACTATAGCGTTACTCTACTCGTATACTCACAAATCAAATTACTGGCTCTTTTCTTCCTTTTATTTCACTAAGTATAGTTAATTCAATAACTAATTTCATTATTATAACCTCATTAATTTACGCACTCGTGTACTCGTAATTTTCAAATTAATTGTTTATCCTAATTTACCCTTGTAAAATACTAGTTGATTTCTTATTTTAAATAATCGTGTTTAGTCTAACATTAGTCTAGTTTTCAATATAGAACTATTAATGTTAACTTGACTTCGTGTAACTCGTGTACTAATTTATTACTAGTGTTTATCTTGATATTATCTCCAATATGATAAACAAATGTTAATCCATTCTAATTGTTGATTTTAGATCACTGAAGATGGTATAAAAGAATATCGAAAAGTCTGGCCCAAGAAAATAAAAATAAATATGGTACTGTTCCTCTCATTCATAATTGTATGTATAATTATATACTCGTTGGATGGGACTCGTCAACCTAGGTCAGCAACCCGTCTTGGAGGGAAAACCTTATACAAATCCGTACTGCTTACATATAGTATAGCAAATAGGTGACATTTTCAAAAGAATTGTGCCTTTTATCATAAAAGCATGAGACTTGGCATACTACTAGGGCATGATCTTGGGAATATATTTGGCATCTTAGATTTGACCCATGGATGCTTTGGCAGCCATTTTAGAAAATGGCCATCATATTCCAGATGGATGTGTTAATTGGCATTCTGCATGTTGTTGTTCCTTGAAGCATGGTCTTTATTTGAAGCTCATCAAACATGTTAAAACCTGTGTGTTACATGTATGGCACGAAAGTAATATAGATTTGCAACTTATTGCCTGCCATTGTTTATTTCAAAATAGGGGAAACAAAATTGCCGACATGTCGGCGACAGATATCTATTAACATATTTGTTAACAATTCTGTATTTAATCTTGCTATGGTCTAGAACCTAAATGATTCTTTTTCTATTTTCCGAAACTGAATGCTGCATGTATCGATTATGGTGATGGTACTTGGTGGTGGTTATAATTATAGGTTCGAGTCCCGGAGGGAAGAAGGAAAACCTAATATTTAGTAGTGGCCCCGGAATCATTGACGATCTGCCTTATACAGTAATGGCACTTTTCAAACTCATGCGTCAGCTGTTTGAAACACCCGCCTTAGAATATTAAAGAGACCTACATCATAAGCGTATGTTTATTCACTTACGGAATCGTCCTTATGATCGGGAGCTCACTACGAAAAAACTTTGTAAACAAAAAAAATAATAAAAGAAAAATAATTAAAACTACTAAAAGCTATGCTTCCCATCGTGCGGATGTTGGTAGCCCAGGTGTGCCCGCAGACGCTACTGCGTCTCACGCCATTCGTCCTTCAATGATATATCAAGATAACATCAAATACGAATGGGAAGGGGATGGAAGGGAGGGCCAGAATCGTCAATGATTCTGGGGCCACTACTAAATATTAGGTTTTCCTTCTTCCCTCCGGGACTCAAAAATATAATTTATTAGTGGCCCCTCCATCATTGACGATATGCCTGATATTTTAACACTCAACGAGCGGCTAGTTTTGTAACTTCTACTACCTGCCAAGAGGGCAGATTTACGGTAAACGAGCTTCATTCCATGCTCTTCTTGATGCATAAAGAAGAGCCAGAGCGTAATACAATTATGTATCCGTGAAAGGGCGATAATTGAGCTTTCCAATGACACCTGAACCATCCTTGTACGACCACTGGTTGTCTTGCAACGTTCGTGCAACACGAAGGGAAAATCCCTAAAATACAGTAATGTCTTCAGTTTTTACCCTGTATTGCAGGACCAGGGATGTGGTGGGATGTGAAGACAGTGTCAGTGGCGGGACAATGTCCACGCCGAACGGTCAGAGCCCACCCGCGCTCCTCCCACCGCTCGGACTCTCTCTCAGAGCCGATTATGTGCTCAACATCGCATACGACTAAAGCCGGGCCCCGCTCTTTAAGCCTTGGTTCTCTACTCCGACTATAGCCGGGCGCCGCCAAAGAGGGGTTAAGTCTGGAGGGGGACATTCGTGACAAATATCAAACCACTAACAAATCAACAATAGGATGAGAAAACAACCCAGAAATAGATTTATAATACTCATTTTGTACATACAAAATATTATAAAAATTGTAAAAGGAAAACAGGTAGCGTACTTCAAAGAATACCTGTGTGCAAACTCTTCTGAAAATCATGGGCTATGATTGTAGAACAGTTGCTTAACATAACCTATTAAGTACATGTAATAATAGATCATAAATATATGCAACATTTAATAATTAAATCAATCTTTGTTTATGAATATCCATTCGTATACAAAAATATACTAACTCATGACTCTGGTAAATCCTTGAGTAATGTAAGGTACATGCATATCACAAAATATTTGGTCATGTATTTCAATACAAAAATATTGAAAACTCCTGACTTATTGCAAGTGATTGAGGATCTTATGATAAATGCAGATATCCTGAACTACTGTATAATGTCTATGTATCCAAAATACAATAAACGAAAAATCATCTCACTGAACTGTACTTTCAGTCCTTAAGATTATGTATATCACATTACTTGTGCACACACAACCTGTTCGGCGGGGCTGAGGGTCTTAGCTATCCAGTAACCCCCCCCCCCCCCCCTCTTTTTACTCTTAAAATCAATCTTAATCCTAAAAGCACCAGACTATCAGACCCGTTGTCTCAATGCGACACAGGCTAGACTCGGTTTATCTAGGGCAATAGACAAGTATCGCATTAGGAAGGTGTGATTGGATGACCATAAGTGCGTATCGGTAATATCCGTGATTGAATAATTCTTCAAGAATCTAAGAGACACTGCCCATTTACAGTACCCCACAGTACCGGGGTTGCTTTCCTTTATCACATCCACAAGTAAAGTTGCTAACTTCCTCTTCGTAAGGTGTATACCCGTTCTATTTACCCAGAGGCCACCCGGTTGAGTAGGCCAGGATGCTCTCATAAAATTAATTAAAGATTTCACCGGGCACAATTGTGGTGAGTATCTCTTCTTTTGAGCGCCGGAACCATGAATGGCGTAAAAACATCCCCACTGTGCTCGTTCTTGGCTATGAAGGTAGGGAGACGGCGCAATTTGAACATTCACATTGCGTCGTCCAAACCCGAGACAATTTGGTTCGTTGCTCATCGCCGCCAGCTCAGATACCCGGTTTCCTGTAGCCAAGGCCATAAAGAACACAGCCTTCTTTAAGATCGAATCAAAAGTAAGACTGTGACTATATTTCTGAGAATTTAGTAAAGACAAGGCTTTGTCAAGTGACCAGGTAGGCATGGGCTGACGGGGAGGTGGGCGAAGCTTGAAACAGGCATGCATGAAACCCTTCTCCTCCGCCGGTGGTATGGAGAGCCCAGTAAGTAAAAAAATGGGGACCCGGATTGCTGTCATGTGATTCTTTAGTGTTACTACTGACAATCATGTATGTTCAAATAAGTAATGAAGATACTTGAAAATTAACGATACTGATGCTTCAATTTGATCAGTTTCCAATATCCAAGCAATAACAGATTTCCAGCGTGATTGATACTGAAATTCTAATTGAAAGGGTCCTACCCAATACCGACTAATAAAGAACTTGGTTCGTAACATTCCCGGCGACCAACGCTCGTCAAAACCGGGATCCCAATGACTGGCGGCCAACGCCGGGATGTAGTGAAACCCTGCAGGCTAACTCCGTGGAATTGTACCTGATAGGAAGTGGAGAAGACGGAATTCTGTCAATTCCAACTGAAGGCCAACGTCGGGAGACAGTGAAAACAGGCGGGCCAACTCCGTGGAGTTGTACAAGATAGTAAATTGAGGAATGACAGAATTCCGTCAGTTCTATTCCATCAGAAATGCGTCGTGACCCCCCGCCGGAGTACACGTCCAGCGGGTGAGGAAGAGAGGGAGCCTGTGGTTCTCCTCGGACATGAATAAATCCAGTTGTGGACGGTATGGCTCTACAATCCTTCTTTGAAAGACGGTTTGCTTGAGCCTCCATTCTACGAAGGTGCTCTGTCTCTGGGACAGAGCATCTGCCCAGACGTTGGAGGAATGAAATGTGGTGTGCATGTTTAGTGTAGTGAAGTTGATAGGAGGAGGAGGTGTTTGTGAGAGCTAGCTGGATTGCTCTCAGTGTAAATGTAGCACAAAGAAAATCCGTAAGAGAGGCCAAGTAAATGAAACAGGAGTTCCAGTGACTCTTTATCACTTGCCTATAACCTCACCTGGGTCCAGCCCTGATCGATTGGTGCCTACAATCTCCCCCCAATACAGGCTCTGGGAGTGAGAGAGTTTTGTGGATGACAAGTTTTTTTAATGTGATGTGGTTGGGGCAGATGGCTGGCTGCCAGTAGTAGACTTTGACTCTTGTCCTGGTTTACTCTTAGTCTGACCTTTGTACCAATTACCGGAACTCTTACCCTGTTGTTTGCTTTGGCTAGCATGACTGCTTCCTGGTGTGGAAGGGGCTTTGAATTTCGGAAAAAAAATATTCTCACTTGGTTGACTCTTATGAGTAAATTTTGGTTAAATGTAAGGCTTAGTAAATTTACGCATCGGGAAGGTAGTCTGTCTAGCAGAGTCTACGAGGCTAAACACAGTCCTCCAGGTATCATGACATACAAGATTGGATGTTAAGACTGGGGAAAGAATTATACGGCGCCCAGTCTCCTCTGGCAGCTCCTTCACCAGACAGACTCTTAGGTCATAACACGGACGGACCGCCTCCAAGAAGGCGACCCTAACGTCGCCAAGGGATCGAATAGAGTACTGGAGAACAAGGCGTCCAGAGAGAAAGAGAGTTTTCTTAGCATGGGAATCAGTTATTGCCTGAGCCGTCCTGATCAGTGACTGTGCGATCTGGCGACTAAGCAAGAACCGAGACAGTAGCCGCAAAGCCTTTTGCCTCAATTTATAGTCTTTATCCAGCTGAGTAGGGGGGGGGGGGGGGACTAGAAAATGGGTCTTGTATTTCCCACAAAGACAACTTAGGGGCAGTGAGAAAATCAAGCAAAGATTGAGGTACACCCCCGGCTATAGCGACGGGCAGTGAAAACCAGCTGTGCTGGTCTAGGGGGATCTGGTGAGAAGACTTACTTGTAATTGTGGAAGCGAACTGCTGAGCCTAGGCCTCCCATTCCACCAAGGGCCCTATACCCACCTCCCCAATCTGCAGGACCGGGTTGCCGGATTGGACACGGATAGGAATTGTATTTAATTCCGGCGTTAAATGTGCCAGAGCCTTAACGTCATTAAAACCGAATACTTTTGACCAATCCAAGTATAGTCGTGCAGAAGAGGAAGGTGGTAAAGCTGGGGAGAAAGCATAGGCAAAGAAATCCAGGGCATATAAACTTGGAATAGCCTTAATGGATATGTCTAAAGTTTCACCAGAAATATTAAGAGCACGTAACTTTTGACTCTCATTAACCTGAATGGTCCAGTGCTTCCGGTAGGAAGCTCTCCCGAGATCGTCTGTTGCACGACTGTTGGGTTTTGAGCTATGATAGTAACCCATGACTGATCAGGTCCGTAACGTAAAGGCATGGGACCTTTTCTAATGGGAACTTTCTCCAATGGTGGAGGAGTGACGTCAGTGACAACTCGGACATTGGAAGTCGTCAAAATAGACGTAGAAGGTGACCGACTAGAGCTAGTTGTCATAGGAGAGGGAAAAATAGGTAGCCTAGTTGATACCCGAACCAACTCCAGCGGTCTAGCAACTGACGATGGAGACGGAGCTTCCAGCACCACTTTACCGATCTGAAATATTTTGCATCATTTGATCAAACATTACTTGCAAATCTTCCCTGGTAACATAGTCTTTAGTACTGTCAATGGAAACTACAGATTCGCCTCCTGAGTGGCCGGACGATGCAATTTTTTTTGACTGGAAGGCAATTGTTCTAACTCCTCCGCTAAACCTGAAGGCACTTTTTCCTCAATGGTTTGCCACACACTTACATTGTCTGTGGCCTCCGAAGCAGTGGATATCTGACTTTGCGATCTGTCAGAACTTTCCACGGTGCCTTCCGGGTACCCTCGGTATTAATCGGCTAACACTTTTGCCGGTACATAAGAACGTGGAACTTTAAAACCCGGTTGAATAATGGAACTGGGAATTGAATAACCTGGCCTTACTGACTGCGCCATTTGGTTCACGTCACTACACTGTCTCTGGGAGGCGTCTCTGCTACCTCCATCACCATCTCCAACCTGCCAGATTGCACCCTAGGCTTGGAGAGGAGGTAGTGACAGAGGGAGGTGTCGTCCCCGGCGGTTGCCAGAGCCGCACACTCGACGTCTCCGTAAGAGACGTAGCCCGTTTACTGCCTGAAGTTGACGCCACCGGTGTCACTTTTACTGGCGTGATTCTTCGTTTCTTGGCCGCCGGCTGCTTTGACTGGCCTAACGAACGTGAAGATTGTTTTAAGGGTGACCTGGAGCGAGCTCGGGTTCTGCCCTCTTGAGACGAATGCGGCTGAGCCCGTTTCGTATTCCGGCATGGGGGGGGTTAGTCGGGTTTGTGTCATCAGAGTCGTCGTCCGTACTAATCTATCTATCTATTGCCTGACGCCGTGATCCCCGAAGGGGTGGCCACGAACGAACCGCCCCCATGCACCTCTGTCCCCAGTCAGTCGACGCCCCTCCCACCAACCAGCACCGCCTTCATTCATGTAGTTCCTCACTCCATCCTTCCACCTCATATTCGGTCTACCTCTCCCCCTCTGTCCCTCCACCTCGCTCTCGTACACCCTCTTAGTCATTCTCTCGCTTTCCATACGTTCCATATGGTCGAACCATCTCAAGTTGTTCCTTTTCACACTTTCCAGCACATCTACCTCCACACCACACCTCCTTCTTACTTCCTCATTAGTCTGTCTATCCCTCCATGTAATTCCGCACGCACTCCTTAAGTAATTCATTTCCACTGCTCTCACTCTTGGTCTGAGTCTCTCAACCAACGTCCATGCTTCGCTTCCGTAAGTCAGTGTCGGGATTACCACACTGTCATGCAAGGACTTCTTCACTTCCATACTGACCACCCTATTTCTTATTACTGCTTTTAGCGTTCCTACAACCCTCTTCCCCAGTTGTACCCTCTCCCGCACCTCTTCATCCATAGTCTCATCTTTACTCAACACACTGCCCAGATACTTAAAAGAGTTGACGATCTCCATAGCCTGACCGTTCAGCTTCACCTCACACTCTGTGACTTCACCCCTTTCGAAGACCATAACCTTGCTCTTCCCCGTATTTACCTTCAAATTCCGTTTTTCGCACACTGTTCCAAACTCATTTACCAGACCCTGCAACTCCCATTCATTATCACTCATCAGAACTGTATCATCCGCAAACAGCAGTATAGGTAGCTTCCACTCAATTCCCTCCCTTTTCAGCGATACACCAACATCCACTGCTCTTGATAGTATTTCTTTCATAACTCCATCCATATATACAGTAAACAACCACGGGGACATCACACACCCCTGTTTCAAACCAACATTCAGGTCAAAGAACTCGCTCTGCTCACTCTCCACACGTACTGCCGCCTTTGCACCCTCATACATGCTCTTCACTGCTTTCAGCAACTTGCCCTCTACTCCGTATATTCTAAGTACTTTCCACAAACCTTCTCTATCCACTCTGTCATATGCCTTCTCCAAGTCCATAAAGGCAACATACACCTTTTGTTTCTTCTCCAGATACTTCTCCACAACACAATTCAGGGTAAAAATCTGATCTACACATCCTCTTCCCTTCCTAAAGCCTCCCTGCTCGTCGCCTATCCATTTCTCCGTTCTCACTCTCACTCTCTCAATCACTACCCTACTGTATACCTTCCCTACTACGCTTAGAAGACATATTCCTCGGTGGTTACCACACACTCCTCTTTCCCCTTTGCCCTTATATAGGGGGACTATTATGCCAGTCTTCCAGTCATCGGGTGCACTCCCCTTCTCCCATGCTAGTTTGCACATTTTCCATACCCATTCTATCACTATCTCACCACCATACCTCAACATTTCCCCACACACTCCATCTGTTCCTGGTGCTTTCCCCAACTTCACTCTTTTCATGGCTTCCCACACTTCTGACCTCCTGATCCCCACCTCCTCCTCCACTACTTCTCTTCTTCTCCCTCCCATACCATATCCAGCTATGTTTGCTGGCTCTTCATTCCTTTCATTTAGCAACTTTAGGAGGTGTGGTGGAGTGGTTTTGCCACTGGCCTGGTAATCCAAAGGTCCCGGGTTCAAATCCCGATGTATCAATGGGAAGATATTATTGGGATGGAATTTGTGCTGTACCTGGTATCAGTGCATTACCACAAGCCCACCGAAACGTTAATAAAATACCCTCATTGTTCCCTGATTAAATAGCACTGTATGAATATTCCCATATTCAAAATATGCTATAGGGGTGCAATGCCTGGTGAGTTATCTGCTCAACAGGTGGCGTTGTGTGTGTGTAAGTGTGAGAGTCTGAGTGTAGGGGATGAGACAGTGAAGCACGGGAACGAGATGGCTTCAGAGAGGGGGTCGTTTCGGGCCATGAGTGAGCACCGTGCCTCATGTGAAGGCAAGATGGCAGGTGCTCGTTGTACTCTACGTGCTTCACATGTCTCACTCCCTATACTGGAACAAGACCTCACAGGCTTCACTGTTCATTGTAAAGCGGTGAATGTTAAGGCTCTCAGCCTATGCCCGAGAGGAAGTAAGTTGGAATATAGAAAAAAAAAAAAAAAAAAAAACTCACTGAAGTACTCCCTCCATCTTTCGACTCTCTCTTGCTTCTCGGCTAGCATTCTCCCATTCTTATCTTTCACACCCTTACTGTTTCCCTTGCTACCTTCCCTAACTTTCTTGACTTCTTTCCAAAACAGTTTCTTACTCTCCCTACATTTTACACTCAGATTCCTTCCAAATTCCTCATCTACTCTTCTCTTACTTTCCTTCACTACTCTCTTCACCACCCTCTTACTCTCCACGTACCTCACTCGTTTCTGTCTCTCGGAATCTTCATTCCCTCTACTACCCAACCACTCTCTATATGATTTCTTCTTTTCTTCCACAGCTATTCTTACCTCTTCTGTCCACCATGCTGTACCTTTCACTCCCCTCCCTCTTCTCCTCACTCCACACACCTCCTCACATGCTGCACAGATCTCATCCTTAAACACCTTGCTCATCTCCTCCACTTCCTCCATAACTTCCAGGTCGAACCCACCTAGTCGTCTTTCCACTGCTCTCCTGTACTCCTCCCTGACTTCCTCCTCCTGCAACCTCTCCACCCTCCTCACCATTCCACCCTCCTCTCGCCTCCCTCCCGCTCTCCTCACCCACTTCTTTTGTATCCTAACCTTAGCTACCACTACATAATGATCAGACAGACCCCCTCCAATACCCCTATACACCCTAGCATCCATCACAGATTTCTTCATTCGTTCATCCACACATACATAATCAATCAATGACTTTCGTTCCACCACTGTCTTATCCTTCATCGTCAACATCCGTTTCCACGTGTACCTGTGGATCATTCTGTGTCGGAAGAAGGTGTTGGCTATCCACAGCCTCCTCCCCACACATACGTCCACAAGTGCACTACCATTCCCATTCACCTCTGATGGTACCCCCCACCCTCCCACCACTCCCTCAACTTTCCTATCACCCACCTTACCATTCATATCCCCAATCAGAAATATTCTTTCGTTCTTGTCAAACTTCTCCAGGCACGCCTCCACATTCATCCAGAACTCCTCTTTCTTTCTTTCAAGTATATCCTCTGTCGGGGCATACACGCATACAATCACCCACGTTTGTATTCCTACTTTCATTCTCACCCACACAATCCTTGAACCACAGACCCATACTCTCTTACACATTCCTTCCATTTGCTACTTACAAACAAACATGCACCTTCTCTCGCTGTTCCTTCACTCACTCCAGCACACACACCCATTCCACACTCCCACTCTCTCACATCTGAACCTTTCCATTTGGTCTCTGTCATTCCACATACATCCAGCCTGGCATTCACTAACACTTCCAGAACCTCTCTCTCTTTTGTGCCATCATTCATGCCACTAATAAATTCTTTCAAAATTACTTTAGCGGTTTTCTTCTTGATCACCACGGAACTAGTCGACTTATGTTTACTTTAGGAAATTTAATTATCAAATGACCCCACAAAGCCTCATCGTCGCATTCTAACGCTTTATGAGCTACCTCCTTTGTATAGTTATTGAAGTGTGCCTTTATATCTGTTATGTCGGGTTGTAATATTTACAACTCGTGATATGGTCTCCACAAAAATCCAATTATGGACTTATAGACCTATAGCCCGATAGGGTCACACCGAACACTTTCTTACTAGCACAAAATAGGTATTCAATTAGGATAATACAGAACTCAATAACAACACACATAACAATTATACACAAGTTTATTCAAAGATATATATACCTGAAACTCAGAATGCAGCTTTACCTGGATAATTATTGGAACTATCAGACAAGGAATACAAGGCATATAAATGGTAGATCATGAATGGGGAGCAATTCTTCAACTGTGGTTATAGGTACCAGTAAATAAAATAGCAACAAACGTAGAACATGCACATAGAAATAATAACCCTTAATAATAACAATCGATATGAGTCGAGTGTCTTACGTGAATGAGAAACAAAATAAAGAAATCAAATACAGTCCCGTATGGGAGACGCGGGGTGAATTGAAAGAGAAAGTAAATAACCCGGTGGGCTGGGTGAGTCACACGGTAAAGCGGCGTACTACACAGGTAGCCGCGGTATTCTCAAGTGACTTTTTCTACTTAGCTAGGGAGATCAGGTCGTGAACTGCACTGCGGTGGTGGAAATTAAATTCAAAGTTAGTGCAACTAGGTAAGTAGTTTTAATAATATTTCTCTAAGATTGGTGGCAGAAGGTTAATTAATTATTTGCACAAAGATTAAGCTCGTAGACTAAATTATGTAATTTCTAATGAATATCTTATATTCACGTCAACGATCGATCGTATGTAAGAATAACGAAACGAGCCGAGGAATTCAGATATAAAGTTTGCGTATAATTATGAATGAACTATAGAATAAATCTATTTAATTACACTGGAGAGCAAGTTATAATTAACTAAATGAAGTTAGTCAACGAATGCTCTGGAAACGCTTATGATTAAAAGCGTAAAAGATAATTAACAAGATATTAATTAACAAAAGAATGAGGACGCATACGATGAAGTTATGCTAAAGAAATACTAATATCAATATTCTTAAGAGGTCTGAATGAATTAACAGTCTTATAATGAACCATACACTAGAATAAAAGGTGTATGGTAAGCGATGTGGAATTAACCCACTGAACCCCAGGGACGACAACGTGTCGTCACCAATGTATGTAACGCTAAACCCCAGCGACGACAACGTCGTCACAGGTACTCCGGTCCCAATTACTCCGGTCCTATGGCACCTAGAGGGCTCAGATTTGTATGGGAACTGTGTAAGTATCCCACGCAACCTTGGCGATGGTTGAAAACTATCAAAGTTCAACCACGTGCGCGTGAGTGCGCAAAAACATGGTTTTTGGGTGTTTTTGCCTTCAATTTTTTACTCTTCTAAAATCCGTTTTCGGGGGCTCCGTAGGACCAATTCTTGACCTTTTTGATCGTCTTTTTGCGGTTTTTCCTTCATTCCTAACCCATTCGCTATTGTTTCTGGAAAAAAACTAATTTCAAATCCTGCCGGTCCCTGGTGGTACATTTATTTATAACTAGCTGGGGCTCAGTGGGTTAAGTAACAGAATCTATCAATGCTAGAAATCCTTAGCATGAAGAATCAGAATTACTTACATCAGTAATCAAATGAACGTCAATACGAATTCATAAAACAATTACAACGTTGATTATGTAATCGAACGTAATCAGGGAAGCTTGGGGAATTAGGTTTTCACAGGGATGATTAGAGGGATAAAAATTAAGTATGTTAAGGTAAATTCGTTATAAAAAAGGACGTAGGTTCTAGGTAAAGTCAGTTAGGTATGGAAATCAAATCACGAAATACACTTCGACCTCAACTCACAAAATACATAACAGAATACATATATAGAAAGATCTGTGAGCGTGTGGCAAAATGAATAACTGAACACAACTATAATTATAACGTATGCATCAGACGTTCTGTAGAAAATTAATCAAATAACAGGTTTAAGACTTATATACAGTTTTAACACAGATAGATAGAAATTTTTCTGTAGGTAGTAGGGGTAGGCAGCCCCGCCCAGGGAAGTACTACCGCCAAGGTTTCGGGAGACTCAGGGAATAGCCTGAATTCCATTTTCTCTCCCAGGCCTTGGTAGCTGGATACATATCTTTCTGCCTCACACATCAGGGGTATCAGGAAATCCCTCTTTATATAACATACACATCCAACTTCACGACATTGCCCTACATCGCTATCCTCTATCCATAAAACACTACTCTTCCCACTACATATCATACATGTAACACCATACACTTACCTAATAAATATGGCAGTACAATTGTTAAGAGCAAACCTGGTGGACCCTCGGATATCCACCCCCGGCAGGGTTGGGTCATTGACACAGGGCCCTCCCGGTCGTCATCATGCGACTGTGTCAAGAGCATTGCAACGTGCCAAAGCTGCTCGTCGGTGCAGCTTTTTCTTTAGTAATATAAGGGGACTTCACTCTAACATCAATTCTGTACACCAATTTCTTCAAGCAGAATCCCCTACTCTCCTTTTTTTGACAGAGACTCAAGTAACATCCACATCTGACACGTCTAGATTTAATTTTCCAGGTTATCAACTGCTCAAAAATTTCAGACCTAAAGGAGGTGAATGTTGCTTTGCAAAATCTGAAATTGCCCTGGAGGTGGTTACTAGTTTCAATTGTCCCTATTTTGATTATTCTATATACAAATTAATTTCTGCTGGTAAATTTAAATACATATGTTGCATCTACCGTTCCCCAAATACTCCTCCAGAGCATAGTATTTCTGATTCTCTGTCCTCACAACTCAGTGTCCTCAACTTAAATGCTTCTTCTGAAATCACTGTGTTGGGTGATTTTAATGTCCATAATGTTGAATGGCTCACTCATTCAGGACTGATGATGCTGGTCTTGAATGTGAGCTATTTGCAGACTCATTTAATCTCACTCAACTAGTCAACCAACCCACCCGTGTACCATATTATCCTAATCATAATTCCCACCTACTGAACTTATTTTTAACAACCAATTCAGAAAATTATGATGTTACAGTGAGGTCCCCGCTTGGATCTTCTGATCACTGTCTGATACAGGCCACCTGTCTATCACCTACCACACCTTCCCACTCTGAACCTGTTTTGGTGACTAAATGGCATTACGATAGGGCAGACTGGGAGGGTCTTCAGGGTTTCTTTATTGATATTCCCTGGACCTCTTTCTTTTCTAATGATGCACACTCCACCTTGAGCCACATACAAGATTTTGTAAAAATTGGAATGGAAACTTTTATTCCTCATCAAAAGTACAGTAAAAGATCTAATTCACCTAAATGGTTTGACCATAATTGTGCTAGAGTAACTGAACAAAAAGCAATAGCCTACAATGCATACACAAGATCGAAAACACATGAAGCCTTTAATTACTTTAGAAACATCAGAAATCATGCCAAAACTGTATTAAACCTAACTAAATCAAACTTTCTCCACAAGCAGGCAAATAAACTTCTAAATAATCCAAATGATAACAAAATATTTTGGTCTACTCTTAACTCATTCAAATCCAACTTCACTAGTGCTTCATCCATTCCACCATTAAAATCTCCGACTGGCAATCTTGTAAGTGACCCACGAGGTAAAGCTAACCTTCTTGCGGATATTTTCTCCACCAACTCAACCTTGGATGAAATAAATCAAGATGTCCCTGTACTTAATTTTAATTCGTTTGAAATTCCCTCACTTAAGATCCACACCAGACATGTCAAAACTATTTTGCAGAATCTCTCAGTAGATAAGGCTCCTGGTCCAGATGAAATTCCTCCAATAGTACTTAGGAATTGCTCCTTGGTGCTCGCTCCTGTATTGGCAACATTGTTCTGTCTGTGTACTAATACCTCATGCTTCCCAGTACCCTGGAGAGAAGCAAACATCCATCCAGTTCCAAAAAAAGGTGCCTCTTCAGATCCATCAAACTACAGGCCAATAGCTATAACTTCCACTCTTGGTAAAGTCTTTGAAATTATATTAAATAATCACATAATTAAGCAACTTGAGAATAATAAATTAATCAGTGATAGGCAATATGGTTTTAGACGATGTCGATCAACTGCAGACATTCTTTGCCTTCTTACGCATCAAATCAACCAAGCTACAGACCAACATGGTGAAACACATACAATGGCACTGGATATTGTTACGATCCAGGTTCTGCAAGACACGGGGCTCTTCATCATTGGACTAGATAAGGCTAAATGCAACAACGGTAACACTAGTTCCAACCCCTGCCTTAACCACTGGAAAACAAAACACCTATACCACCCTGAGTCGTGCCTGGACAACGAGGTATCCTATGACTCGGTAAAAGGTGCACACTATAGGCTGATGATCACTGAAGCAGCCTATACTCATACAACATACGAATACTTTATTAAAGTATACAAGGAAAAAGATAGATAGCGTAATTAAATCGCAGCAACGATTTAATAGCAAACGAGAAGAAGGATAATTAACGTTACGTTAAATAATCAGTAAACTGTCACTCCTGTCTGAAAGAAAGTGAAACAAAGAAAGTCCTAAAGCATCATGCCGGAATCTTCTGCAAAAGTCAGATGCAACTAAGAAGTACGTATCGGATTCTGAACTGTGTATTATTACCTACACTATATATAGTGTAGGGACATACGGTGTTATCTGGCACAGGTGAAATTATAAAACAGTCGGCAGTCTAAACTCTAACCGCAAAAAGAGGTGCTTTCTCCCACCAGACACAAGCCTGCTCTGGTTGGGTCTCTCAGCAACAATCACGACTTACTATAAACATAAGGAACAATGATGCTGCACAAATATACACAATGAGATTATAAACCCTAATCGGGGGTCTGCCAGGTAGACGAAGTCTAGCAAGGGAGTCGTAGGCTAGGCTACCTGGGCCGAGCCACCTGCTCGGTAGCCTAGTGCCGTTCTCAAGTCTGTGTGCCTAGTTACATTAAATGACGGGGTGCTCTCTTGAGAGATCCAGGTCTTGTGTACCTGGTTCTCTCTTGGCGACCCTCCTAAGTCAAAAGCTAACGAGCTAGCACAGTGCTGAGTGGACTAGGCAAACGCCCTCACGCCAACACAGTGCTAGGCTCTAAGGTACACAGACAAGAAAATGGCCTAGGCCTCCGCAGGTATCTGGTAAAGTTGCACAGGCTCAACGAAGTCTATGCTTATAGGAAACTGCCACCTGTTAGCCTCTCCCCAGTCTAGCATCGACTAACCTGGCAGACACCCAAGAAAATAAGGTTGGGGCAACACAATGAGTATGTCAAACCTCCCCAAGCCAAAATGGATAACCCTCTGATCCAAAATGCCTAACTACGTACATATAATATCTCTGAGAGCTCGCTGTATAATACAGTGACGGAATATATGAAATCAACGTCAAGGGGAAGGGCAGTTAATTAATAGTAGGATATACAGAGAGAAGAAGGTAAGCAGTGGTAGAGAAAGTTCGCAATAGGGGGGTGAGGTGGGCTGATAGATTGCAAAGGGATGTTAGCGTTACAGCACTAAGAGGAGTTCTGAGGGAGACACAAGAACAGGAGCCCGCACCACCGTCTCAGGACCGCGGCCGCCAATCACAGACGACTACGTCACCAGGCCGCAGGGCTGCAGAAGGCGCCAGGATTCACCAGCCAATCAAGGGCGCAGGAAAGCGCGCGAGCGGGAAAACACCTCGAGTGAGGGAGGCAAAACATACCTACACACGCACATATTACCACCACGCTCGCGCTATTCTCTCTCTCCCTCCACAATGCATCTTACATTCTACTAACGATATAAAATACTTCCCGTTGTCACAGGTGAAAATAAAGAGTATTTCTGGACTACCTGTGACACTATGATGCACTAGGAAGAAACTAGAACTTAATCAATAACCTACAGCCCATAACACTGCCTGGGGAGAGGGGAGAAGAGGATGGGGAGCCACGCTACCCCCTCGTGGTCGCTGGGGAGCTGACGTGTGTCACCCCCCCCCCCCCCCCCAAGATATTAGACACTTAACATTAGGCAAGTTCTGATATCTGAAATTGACACACGTCACCTAATCTCCCCACCCCAGCACAATAATACAGCATATAGGTTTCACAAAAAAAACTTACTTATAAAATGAAACAAACTTACATATTTACTCCCTTAACACAATAGCAAAACTTAAAATTGTTACGCTCCGAAAACGAGTTCTACGAAACTCAGCCCACTAATAGCTAGTGCTTCAGCTGTAACAAAACATACTTAAATTTACTATGTCAGAAAGAGTTTTTATGTTGATTTTTAAATATTATTGTTGTTTTTGTTCGGCTTTAAATATATGTAGCCTATTTTCCTCCACTCTCAACACACACTGACTGAACGGCGAGGGTTCTCCTGCAAACAAACCCTCCCGTGACAAACAATCAGCCAAAACATTATCAGTGCCCTTAACATGCCACACATCCAACTTGTGTCCCGGCAGCACAACAACACCTGGCACTGATAAACTGCCCAGTTCATCATAAGACTGGCATTCCTCTTCGCTCTTTCCGGCAACGGGCCCTGCCAATAACCTTTCACTAGTTCTACCTTCGTGATAGGCGCTGCAGCCCCGAGGCGGTCTATGGTGTCGTCAACTCTCGATAAGGTATAGGCGTCTGTCAGGGATAATGCACACACACTCTCGCAATCAACACACTCACTGATCTTGCCACTTAACACAGGTTGCAAAGTTACAGGCAACGACCACTCACGACATTCCTTATCCCTCAGACCCTTGGGCAATGGATAGGTGTCTGTCATGGATAATGCACACACACTGATCTTGCCACTCAACTCAGGTTGCAAACTCACTGGCAACGACCACTCACAATATCCTTTATCCCTCAGACCCTTTTTCCACATGTCATCTAGCTCTGTTTTCACGACAGGCTTTTTAGCAGGATTTATACGGTAGGGAATTAAACTGAGCCTCGCACTGTCTCCAGCCTCCATGTCGGATTCTACCCCGTACATCAGGCCTGGAGAAGCAACAAACATGCGGATGCACTGCCACAGCCTAGTAAACAACTTATCTCGCAGAACAACATGCCTAGTGCCCTCCCACAACCCAGCCGAGACCGCAGCTTCTAACCTGTAGTCTCCCTCCTTCTCCACCTTCGTCCCTAGAACAGCCAGGTCATGAGAGGGACAATCACTACCACCTGTGCAGTCACCCCCATAGTTCATTATAGCTAAGGCTTCCCCGCCGATACCGTACATGCGCACCCCCGCATTCCTTACGACTACATCTGCCTGCGCAGCATCACCGCTTTTAGCGACATGGCCAGATACAGTCGGTCTATGGTAGGGCTGTTGCATTCGACTAGAGCAGCATTGGGAGGCTATGCGACGACCGGGCACTTCTATGCCACAGCCAACCTCACCAATCTGCTCAAAGTCCTCCTTTTTACCACCACCCTTGGCAGCCATGGGTCGACCTTGACCTGACAACCATGTCCAAGCCTCGTCGCCCACCTTGAACCACCGAAACAACGAGGCTAACGGTCTTTCAACATTCACGTGACCTGCCCACGGAACATCTTGCACCGCCCGAGTTGTGAGGCTCAGGGGCTCGGCACGACCAGTGGGGTAAATGCGGATAAATGTAAAGTAATACATATCGATACCTAAATGAGAAAGCAAACTATTCGATGAATGGCACTCAGCTTAAGAATGTAAACAGAGAAACCGATTTGGGAGTAACAATATCAAGTAACCTAAAACCGAGTCAACAATGTTCAGAAGTTGTTAAGAAGGCAAACAAAATAATTGGCTTTATAGGCAGGTCATTTGAGCATAAATCCAAAGAAGTTATCCTAACCCTTTACAATTCCTTAGTCCGCCCTCTTCTGGAATACTGCGTTCAATCCTGGTGCCCTTATTACCAAAAAGATATAAACAAGGCTAGAACGAGTTCAACGTAGAGTTACCAAAATGATACCTAGCCTAAAGAACAAACCATACGAAGAGCGTCTTAGAGAATTAAATCTATTTCCTTTAACCCAGCGCAGATTAAGAGGTGACTTAATTTATTCAAGTGTTCAAAATCATCAAAGGCATCGACAATATGAACTGTAGTAAGTACTTCACTATCGACCAATCTAATTACACGCGGGGAAACGGTTGCAAAATTATTGGGAAATCTTTTAACTCACACGAATCTAAGAATTTCTTCTTCAATCGAGTTGTTAACTTGTGGAATGGGCTTCCCCGAAACGTTATAGACTGCATCACCGCTGATTCATTTAAACTCCGCCTAGACAAATATCTCGCATCAAACCCGCGACTGACTGCGTTTGTAAATGAATAACTTTATTTTATCCCCCCCTCAGTTACTAACCCATTTGTCCCCTACTAACTTCCTAATCCTGCCACGGACATTAGTTCCAGGGCAGTAATTCCCTTTCCAATGTTCCCTTACCCACTCTAAACCACTGTTTGGACATTTGATCCTCAGTGGTTTGGAGGACAAGCAACCTAGAAGGGTCACTCGATCTGTTGTTGCTTTATTTCCTTTGTACTCCTTTGTATGAACCGAGCTGGTGCTAGAGCGCTGCACACTGCTGCTCAGGCAGGTGCTCTAGCGCTTCCACTGCCACCAGACTCGTGTCCCCGCCCACTGCTCCGCCGAGACATGAAAATCCCTACTCTCCTCCACCTGTGCCCTACTGCCCCCTCTCCTTCTCCACCTTGGCCGCTGCAGACTAACGCAGGGACAGTAGGCTGCTCAGGTGGTTGCCTCACAAACTCCTCCAACAGGTTCACATGACATGTTTCCCCGTCCTCGTGTTTGATAGCCCCGTTCCCACAACTCTCCTCCAACTGGGAACTAC